>BQNB010055845.1:0-26151 GCA_026074375.1 Tanacetum coccineum
AATCCGTCCAAATCAGATATTAAACTTACAAAGTTAATGTCAATTTACAATAAAAGCCGCAACGGCCACATACGGCCACGGCAAACAATATCTACCAAAAACCGCCGAAAAGCCGCGGCATGCTTTTTCGCGCCTTCGGCACGGGTGTGAACGTTAAGAAGAGCAAAGGATAAAGAGGTCTCCCCGGTAACAGCATTTACATCGGCATGATAGATAGGGACGGAGAGCTGCTCAAGGCACGGCTGAAGATGAGCAGCTTCAGGTTGATCTGCCAAAGGCCCGTCCAATAAAAAACAATCTAAGACCTCATCCATCCCGGAATCTTTCTTGGACTTCAACAAATGAACCAAGGGAAAATCCGCTTCTTCAAGAGCTCTTACCGCGTCAAGATAATTGCTCTCAGCAGTCTCAGGATTGTATGCCACGACGGCGGAAAGTGGGGTCCCAGCAATTCCATGCTCATGTCCGGCCGCCAAACCTTCTTGCATACCATAATCCATGGCCCGGCCTAAAGCATGACCCAAAATTCCTTGGTACTCGGGGGACTTCAAACATTTAACCATAGCAAGTTCCATCCCGTGCGTCAGCAGCCATCTTCGTCCAGCTAGAGCAGTCAGGTAAGCAGGGTAAAATTCCCCCTCCAGGCGACCGGACACATCCATCACGTGTGCCTCAAGTTCGGCCACACGATTGTACAACTCCTGAGCCTGTGCTTCCTGCTGAGCTTCCATCTTCTCTTTAAAATCACGAAAAGCGGAATGAAGAGTAGAAACCTGCAAGGATAAGAAGTTAAGTAAAAAAAACCCGTAACAAGAACGAGTAAAAGTCATACCTCAGAGGCAAGTCCATCTCTCTCGGAGGACAAGGAGGAAATCAAGTTCCTGGCTTCACCACAAGCAGCTTGGGAATCATCAAGGGCGGACTTGAGGTATGAAGCACGAGAATCAAGAAGGGAGATGTCAGTATCCTTCTGTGAAACAGCACTCTTAAGAGCTGACACCTCTGCGCTCAAAAGGGATTTATCCGCAGCCAAAACAAAAACCTGATCACGGAGACGAAGAACCTCCGCGGACTCCGTCTCCTTCTCTTTCACCAAAGACTTCAACCTAGAAATCTCAGCATCCTTTTCTCTAAGAAGCACACCCCGATCATTATACTTAGCCCAAAGCTTCTCTTTAAGTTCCAGCTCATGCTCAGTACGAGACCTCACCTCCGACCCAAGACAAATATGTCACGCCGCCCCCACATTGAACTCCTCGAACAATTGGTCATAATCCATATTTCGGAGTGTGGAGAAAAAGCCGAGGGGAGCGACACGATCAACCAACGTACGACAAGAAAAGCCATCGTCCAACAGTGAATCGTTGGTTATGTTCCAGCGAGGAATATACCAACGCTTGGCATCTTCAGAATTCAGGACGACCGTCTCATAGAACGAGTCAGCCGACTCCTCCGACGTCTCCGGCTGAGAAGACCCACCCACGTCCAACGTGGGTACAACAAGCGTCTTGCCCCTGCTGGAAGTCACAGTGTCAGCAACAGTATACACAGGGGCATCCGCAACGCGGGAACTGGCGAACAAGGGTAATGTTAAGGAAAGTACAAGTACAGACAAAATCAAAGTAAAAAGTTAAGCACGCACGTACCTCCGCACGGTAACCTGAGTGTGGACGTCCGATGGAGAAGATCCTAATAAAAGGGAGCCTTCCGGAATGGTCCGTCTCAGACTAGCAAGTGTCTTCCCACCGGTCCCGGAAGCAAGGCTAGGATGATCTATCCTGAGTCTCTTAGCAGGAAGGGGGTCGCTCTGCTTTGACAACTTTTCCCTCTTGGCCTTCTCCGGCTGCTTCTGAGCGGCATCTCCTTTCTCAACCACAGTCAGATCGTCTTTCGGGTCTACTAAATCAACATAAGTACCCACCGGGATAACATTCTCTTCCGCAACAACATTTCCCCCCGCAGATGGAGCAGAAACTTCATGACCAACGCCAGAACCACTACCACTTGCTTGGTGCAGCGCCAAAAGCCACTACCGCTGCTTGAAGGTGCCGAGGCAGGAGCATCCAGGGAAACCCAAAGCAATGTTATAAACTATCAAAACAACGTCACTTTACTTGTTGCTCCTCCCCTTTCTGAACTTTCTATCTTCTACCGCTTAGTACCTTCTCCGGGTCAACGGTCCTGATATAGTCAAGCAAACCCATGTCTGCAAAATAAATACCAAAAGATTAAACACCATATAAAAAAAATATATATAAAAAAAAGCATTCCCACAAGAGCAAAGTATTTTCACCCACCCGTTCTATTAGGTCCCTCAAAAGTTGGATAAGTATTTTCACCAAATAGATAATAAGGACTTAAACCCACAAGCGCTAAGAAAGCATTTCTCCGGATAACTGTAACCGCCGGAAGGGAGCTTTATTAGAAAAAGAGGACCCTGAACAGCTTGCTCTATGACGAGCAGTGAGAAGGGGAGCCGAATCCTCTCCAAACACGCCCCCCCCCAGTAATACAAAGGAACGGAGATAGAAAGAACTCTATGAAATCAACCCAGAAAAAAATGTCCGCCTAGTTCTTAATAGAATTCCGGAGGCTTCGAGTAGACAAAAGGAGCCGCATAGGAACGTTTTCGCAAAAAACGAAAACAATCCCGTCAACTATAACATACGCCGTATAAAACGCACTGAAAAAACAGCTACCGACGGCCAAGATCAAGTACGCCACGTCAAAACCTCGAAATGAGATATACGAGCAGCACCGAAGGGGGATAATTGAGAAATATGTATACGGAAATAACTTGAGAAACGATACAAAAAAACTTGGTAAGAGGAAAAATCAAATCAGGGGAAACAGTAAATCCTCCCATCTAAGAGTGGGGGGGGGGGTGGGGGATATATATATAATCCTATAGCCAGCAGTAATCAATAACCTAGTATAAAGACCAACAAACCCACTTTACCCTCCATGAAATGAGGTGAATCCTATCCCCGCCCCGTGCGGTTAGGCATTGAACTTCAGGGAATATAATAACTATTGCAAAAGCTCTCTACCATTTCTCGGGTCATAATAGAATGTTTATTAGCCATTTTGAAGAAAGACTAAGATAAATGCTAACCTGAATCCCATCTCTCGAAAAAACTGAAAACGAGGGAAAGTGACAGCACGAGGAGAAAGAAGTAAAAGCTCTAAGAAATTTAACAATGGGGCGGTGGAAAAGATTTTCGAGAAGCAGAAAAAAACAGTAAAAACAAGGGTATTTATAACGCTTGGATAGTTTACTCCTAACCCATACTTGGATGACGCCACGTGTGTACCCCTTTGCCTAAAATCGAACGATCAGAAAAAGCGCATGGAACTGGTTTAAAAGCTGTCACAAGTAAGAAAGGTAAAAGGACAGCAACGTTCTACGTAATTGAAGCATCACCAACTCAGAAGACGTACAACACAAAAACAGATAACTCAAGGAGGAAATAAAGTAGAAGTCTAGCATTGATCACCCGAACGATCAATGAAATAACCCACGGGCAATATCCATTCCTAGACTTGGGGGGACTTAGATGACTGTATAAATGGGTGTCCAAGCCTCTGGCTTGGCCAACATTATCACTTGAGCTTTTTTTTTTTTTTTTGTGGCTAAACCTATCAATAACAATAGGCCATGGTAAAGCCATCCCTCGCGTGGGCTTCGGGCCCGGAACCTAGCGATCGGTCCGCGGAATCCACTTGTAGACGATCCGTCCGCGATCCACCTATAAAGACAGATTCCGTCCCCAGAAACATCTTCCGTCCGTTCAAAACATGATTGTCGCGGACCCTTGCCACGACAAGGACCCACTCCGGGCCACATACTAAAGTAACCGAAATACTAGGAAACCCCTAGTACTAGACGCCTATTAATTAGGGTCACAATACATCCAAAAGGTACAACACAATGTATTCTAATTCCTACTCTGACATATAATCTGACAATATGAATACTTAACTCTCAACACATACCACTGGAGTCTAAATCGTGGGGTTCCGTCGCCCACGGTAAGGCTAACGGTTTACTTTTAATTGTGCAGAAAATCATCATTTCTCTTGCTCTAGTACAAGATCAAGCATTCAAGTCATTTGGAGGCCCGACCCGACAAAGGACTTTGACACTACTAAACCCGACACGAATTTTGTACTAACAACCATTAACAAAGAACTAAGTAGTTTGGATGTTTCCTAGATAGTGTACCTACGGAAGCCCATGCCGCTAAGAAAAAGATAGAGATGTTAATGGACCATATTTTGATCAACTTGATATGTTGACTAGAATTTTTCCCATAAATAATTATTATTCTGGGATAATCCCTCTAACCGATGTAAACGACCTATTTCCGTGAAGTCGGTTGTACTCAGAGATAGTTTACCTAAAGAAGCTCAGGTTGCCACGATAGAGATATACATAACTTTGTAACTCTTTGGTGTGGCCGACCACATGTCACTTCATGCCGCTGGAAAATAGAAAGAGAAACCTTCCGATATCTAAAGCACGTTGATAGTCTTTAATCTCTAATCTTGGATTTTATTTCAAGAATGCAAAACACCCCAATCAACCATAAAAGAATGCGAGCTAAGATACCCTGCATAGATCACGGTGTTGATGAAGAAGACAACGTTGAGCAAAGACTTCAACAAGCAACCCTCAACATGTTTCAGAGTCCAAAGACAACTAATCGATAAGGATGGGTCAAGAATTACTAGAGACATACTCACTAACAATAGCTGATTCCGAAATAATCAGCTAGCATGTTATAGGAACAATCGATGGACTTTCATGAGGGGTGTGACAATAACCTGAGAACCGTTTTCACTCCCTCTTATGATACCAACATAGCATAGCTTCTTAAACTCTTAAAGAGTGTTTTAAGGGCGGGAATTTTCTATAAAGCAAAAGAGTGGGACAATTTGAATTTGCATAAAGTCAAACGAGTTTTAGTGATATGTCAGTGAATAGTTGGAAGAAGTGTTTACTAAAGTACATTTGTTGGGCCGGTGGGTTTCCAACGATTAGAAGAAGGAAATGAACCTCACTAACCTTCTAATCATGAAGGTTTTCACTTGTAAACTTAGGGCCGTTTGGTTCGTAGAAATGTTTTGTCAAGTAAATTGAAATTTATCAAAGAATTTGGGACTCGAAAAGATTTTGAAATTCAAAATTCATCAAAATATGTCATGTGTTTTGATTAGGAGAAAGAAATGAAATTCCATGTTAGATTTCTGTTTGGTTTAAAAAATTCAAAATATGTCATGTGTTTCGTACATTATTAAAAAAATTGTTTTAAATTTTATTCTTACGTTATTTTAAAAAAGTTTTTTTTTTTAAATTAAAATTTTTTACTTTATAAAGTATTAAATTTACCAAGTAAAAATATACTTTTTTTTAAAAAATTTACTTTTTTTAAAAAAATTAACTGTTTTTTAAAAAAATTACATTTTATAAAAAAATTAACTTTTTTTTAAAAAAATTACTTTTTAAAAAAAAAATTTACATTTTATAAAAAAATTTACTTTTTAAAAAAAAAATTATTTTTTTTTTAAAATTTACTTTTTATAAATTTACCAAGTAAAAATTTACTTTTTTTAAAAAAGATTTGCCTTTTAAAAAAACTTTACGTTATAAAAGTTTTAAAAAAATTTAAAAGTTTAAAAAAAAGTAAAAGTTTAAACATTCCTTATACTAAGGAATTAAACATTCCTTATGCAAAGTGATAATTTTAATTTCCCTTAAATAAGGAATGTTTTAAGATTTCCATCACTTTCCAATGTATTTCAATCGTATTTCAATCATTCAACCAAAACACATTCAAAATTTGAATCTACTTCCAGAAAAAAAAAAAAATCAATTTTTTTCCCCCCCCCCCCCCCTTTTTTAAGAATCCTGAAGAATCCTTTTGAAGCCTAAACGGCCCTTTAATATTTAAGTATTGCTTGATTAGAGAATATTTACTTTATTGTCATTCAACTCCCTAGAACGCTTTGTAATTTTTTGATTGTTATCGATAAAGATTTACAATGTTA
This sequence comes from Tanacetum coccineum, assembly GCA_026074375.1. Taxonomy (NCBI): domain Eukaryota; kingdom Viridiplantae; phylum Streptophyta; class Magnoliopsida; order Asterales; family Asteraceae; genus Tanacetum; species Tanacetum coccineum. Next base: position 6,052 of record BQNB010055845.1, read on the forward strand.
GAAAAGGAAATCGCTTGTCTTAACATTTGTGTTCGTGTTGCTTTATTTTGTATTTGTTTAGACTTAATATTGGGTCTTTCAAATTTTTTGTCACAATATGTCTTGTTTAGTTAGTTCATTAATATGTCTAAAAAAATAACAATATCTCTGTTAAGTTTTATATTAATATTTAATGCGAATTGTACCTTTTATTTTCATTTATACTCGTAAAAAAAATTGTGCACTTGTGTCTTTGGTCCACCCCTTTTTAAATACCTCATAGATAATGGTTTATGGGAAGTTTCCGATCTCACACTCCCTTAACATAGACATGAATCTTTCTGTTAGTATAAAACCTGGGGGGAAAATACGTTATCCCATGTGAATAAACCTCGCCAAAACTCATTCTAAACATGGGATCGAATCGAAGATCCTATTTATTTTACTCAAGAAGAACGATGTATATGAACAAGGTTACGTGCAACAAGAATCGAAGAGCCATAATTTATTTAATGGCAGGTTTCATTGTGATAGTACGACTCAAAATAATATTAAAAGTAAAAGTTCACAGAAAAATACATGTAAACCATAAGGCTCGACTAAAACACAATGTTAGTCTCTAGCTTCAACCTCCATAGCGACTCCTTTAATTTAAATCCAAATATAAACCAAAGCACCAAAAAATTAATGGCAGAATTGAAAAGATCAAGAACTAGCGTTTTAAGCAGGCAATGCAACTTTTTTTTAGCCATGTATCTAAAAGGTTGATAAAACATTAAAGAAACAAGGATGGTAAATTGAATTAGATAAATATAAAAATTCATTTAGAGTACTTTAGGGTCTTAGAAAACAAAGGCAGAGTGGCTTAGCATTGAGACACAAAAAGGGTACCGGAATGATGGCGGTTAAAAGGATGAGGATGGTCGTGTTTCAGCCATGAGTGCAAAATTACGAGCTACATACGATTTGACATACAAAGTTATCCATATCCATAAACAAATTAGATATCACTAAAAAACTAGTGATGCTAGTAATTAGCAAACCCGAATTAGCTGGTGGATCACTTTCTATGGTAATCGCTAACAACTCGGGTCTTTTTTAGTGATATATGGTTTGCTATGGGTATGGACGGCGTTGTATCTAAAGTATATGGAGGCAGTAACTTTTCACTGCCATTGGCTCCAAAAAAAAAAAACAACAAAAAAAACCAAAAAAAAAAAAGAAAAAACAACAACAAAATATCAAAAAAAAAAAAAAAAACAAAAAAAAAAATACAAAAACAAACAAAAAAAACAAACAAAAAAGATAGAAAACAAACAAAAAAAACAAAAAAAAAAAAAAAAAAAATAAAAAAAACATAAAACAATCAAAAAACAAAAAAAACAAAATGGCTCAAAGAAAAAATCAAAAATAAGCAAAAAAAAAAAAAAACAAAAAAACAAAAAAAGAGAAACCAAAAAATAAAAAAGAACGCAAAAAAAAAACAATTAAAAAGAAGCAAAAACAAAATAACAAAAATTAAAAAGAAAAAAAAAAAAAAAAAAAAAAAAATAACAAAAAAAAATAAAACAAGAAAAAAAGTGGCGCATCAAACGAAAAAAAAAAAAACAAAAAAAACAACATAAAAATAAACAAATCCAAAATAAACAATCAATCAATACCAAAAAAAAAAGAAAAAAACAAACAACAACTCATAAAAAAAAAAATAAAAAAAAAAAAACAAAAAAAAAAAAAAAAGATCAAAAAACAACAAAAACAAGCAAAAGAGAAACACAAACAAAACAAAACCCAAAAAAAAAAAATAAATAAAAACAAAAATAAAAAACAAAAAAAAAAAAATCAAAATAAAACAAACAAGCAAAAAACAAAAAAAGTCAAACTAAAAAAAAATAAAGAAGGTAAAGACAAACTCCAAATAAATAAACAAGAACAAAATCAAATAAAGAAAAAAAAAAAAGAAAATTCCCCAAAAAAAAAACCAAAAAAAAAAGAAAACAAAAAAAAATCAAAACTAAAATAAATCAAAAAAAAAAAAAACAAAAAGTAAAACTATAAACAAAAGATGGCTCAAAGAAAAATAAAAAGCAATCAAAAACAAAAAAAAAAATCAAAAAAAAGAAAAAAAAAAAAAAAGCAAAACAAAATGGCTCAAAAAAAAAAAAAAAAATCAAACAAAAAAAAAAAAATAAAAAAACAAATAAGAAACAACAAACCATCCAAAACAAACAACAAACAATCAACCAAAATACAACACAAAAAAACCAACAAATAAGCAAGACAAAAAAAAGAAAAAAAAAAAATAACAAAACTCAACAAAATAAAACTCAAACAAAAAAATACAAGGAGAAGCTCTAAAAAAACCCACAAGCACACGCAGCTCTAATCAAAAACCACAACAACCTACATAACCAAGCGGGCGAGCAAACTACCACCCCCAAACACCACACACCCCAACACACCTACAAACACGTGGAGATTCGACGTCTAAAATACAATAAAGCGCGCGACGCGCGCGACACAGACATCTCTATATCCTCTCTCTCAAAAAAATACCCACCCACTCAAGACAACATCAATTGAAACGCACACCACGATATCTCTCGGATCTGAGTACTAACGAGTCATCGTGCCAATCTACAATGACCCGCCACAACACCGCTGCCAAAACCCCATACTATACCAACCAAAAAAAAAAAGACAAAAAAAAAAAAAAAAAAAAACAAAAAAAAAACAAAAAATAGGGAGAAAAAAAAAAAACACCAAAAATTGTGTATAAAGAATAAATTATAAATAAAATGAAAGAAAAAACAACAAACAATTAAAAACCAAAAACAAATAAAAAAAAAAACTAATAAAAAAAAAAAAAAAAAAAACAAAGAAAAAACCAAAAAAAAAATCAATGAACAAAAACCAAAAAAAATAAAAGAAACAAAAAAAAAAACCCTTCAGGGACCATTTCATCCTTTTTATAACCGCCGCCAACGGTAAGTTTTTTTTGACTTAAATGCCTGAAGCAACTCCTCCCTCGTTGTGAACAATAACCCTAATTTATTCCAAATGACTTCTGCATTAAGTTATTTCCTGTTGGGTTATGGTAGTTGGACTAGACCACGTACAACTAGAAATGTGTGAGCCAATTGGGGGCAACAACGTTTAAACACATAGAATAGCGTTTAAAACTTCACGTAAGTGTCTAACAGTAAACCTTAATAGACAATAAATGACTAGACAAGAACCTTGTGGTTGTCCTAATCTGATTTCCAGCAGAGAGAGGTTCTAGTGGGTGTCTTGGTTCATTGTATCTAGGGGATAAGGAGAAGAAGAGTTGTGTAGGTTTTGGAGTGTGTTTTAAAATTTTGCCTTATCATTTAGTAGGGTTTATGAGGGGATAATAAACCCCTCACCCCCTAGCTCAAAAGGCCCCACGAGATTTCACCAGCAAGAAATAACATAAAATGATGCCTCTCTTTATCCCTCATCCTCCATAGATCACCGAACAAACAAAACCCAAATTAAGGATTCTTTAGTTTTCGCGCGGCTCATCTCCATTGCTTTATCACATTGATTTCCGATTAGATTCCAAGGCAATAAGCAATTTTCAATTGATCCTAAAGGCATCTACAGAAACTTAGGGATTCGGGGTTTACCAGGTCTGAGGCGCTGTTTAATCAGAAACCATTTGTAAACTTTCTGGAATCGTTCTTCTGGGACAAAGAAGGAAACACAGATCGGACACTGTGTTGTCCGATATCGGACATAACTAGTTTTGGATCTCGGGTGGACAAAAGATATCGGACAATACAGGTTTTGGTGTTCGGGTTTTCAGATCTGGGTTTATTATTCAGATTTGTTTTGGTACTCTGGTTTCCCCGGAGTAGAACTATTACACAAGGTGTTTGGGATTTACGTACTACAACGCTAGCACCTCCGGACGTATTTTGTTGGAGACGTGTTTGTGTGAGCACATCGTAGAGGTGACCACTTAAGTCACATGGTTTCATTCCATTTGCAGCTGACTTCAAGGTTAGTCTTCTAGTATCTCTTTTGTTTAATTATTTGTTGTGTTAACTATATGACCATACTAGATCTATATCCCTGCGTACTCGTGGTTGTTAATGGTAAAACGTTATTAAATACTAACAGTGCATTCACGACAACCTCGTTTGGAGTAATTATTCGGGTTACACAACATACTTAAACAACGCTTAGGGGGGCTGCATGAAATCTCTTTTTATTTATTGTTTTTATATTGGAAAATTATGGGCAATTATAATGCAATACATGCCAAAAAAATAATGAATAAAACACCTAGAATCAACAACAAATGTACTTGATAAAAAGAGAATAGATTAAATTACAGGTTTAATTAAGCTGCCATGTTATTCCTATTCTTGTTTTTAAATAAAAAATCCTGTCGGCTAAGACTCAACGCAATCATGCTATATGATGGCTGTGGCGAACTAAGGTTACTTTAGAGCAGAAAACCTAGTGAGAGTCTTTTTGGTTCTCCCAGTTGGGAAGCCTCTTTGAGGAACTCGATGCATTATATGATAACTGCTTATCTAATAAGAGTTGTCTTGCCATTTTACTCTATTTTTTTTCCTGTTTGTTTTAATTGCTTATATGTGATATGCCATGTGTCTAATCTAATCAATAGTTGCAAAATAGACCTTTAAGAAACTCTTAAAACCGGACCATATACTTATAGAGAAATTTTGGATTAACCAATGTCTAGCAATATTAAAGCTTACCTCACTCCTTTGTAACTAGTTTAATGTTCATTTTTGCCGAAACCGGGGTTTTTGGACAATTTTAATAACGACATTAAAACTATGAAAATTTTGATTTTCTTGTGAACTTTTAGTTTTTAACATGGTCGCAAAAAAATAATGGGTGATTGATCTTCCCAATCTTATCCCGCCCCCAAACCCCCCCCCACCCTTTTTATACATGCTTCGGCAAATATGCAGTAAATTAGAATTACTTGTGTCTTCGGACACGATGTAGAGTAACAATATAGGGTTTTGATCCAATTTGTTAATCCACCATATTGCAACAATAAAACAATTGTTAACAAAGGGGGTTTCCTTAACATACAATAGCATTATTAGTCAATTGGAAGTACGCCGCTCACCCATTGTTTTGGACAACTATAAGAGAAGTTTAAAGCTGGGTGAAGCAAACGGCATCACCAAAAAGAAGTCCGGTTTTAAATAAGCTGTCGTGCCCTGACCCCTGTATTCCTACTTATCTTCCGCTTCTTTGTGCGTCCAAAAAGAGCTAACCGAGGAACATATTTGAAAGAAATGATGACTATAAACCAAAATAGGTTTAACAAAATGTTTTCCCTTAACTTTTGGTGCTACAAGGTTGTTATTTTTTGCATGGCTTTTGTACATGATGTTTTATCACATATTTTGTAAAATTTATATGTATACCCCCTAGTGGAAGTTTAAGTCTACGGCCAGCCAAATGGAAGAACAAACGTGCATTTGGATTGTCTTCCTCTGGTCCAGACCTCGAAGGCATTCCCCAACCCCATGGCGAATTTTTTTCCATTTAGTCAGACTTGTCAATTTTTTCGCACTTCCTCTTTTGGGGGTCGACTTAAATCGAGTTTACGCTGGTCAGACCTCGGACCCCAGGCATAATGATGAGGACAAACATGTACATGACCTTACTATAAGGTTACTAAGTCATGTGTCTCATAAAACTAAGAGTTAGCATTTACAATGCAATGAACCAACAGCACGAGCCGCTATAAACCTTCGTTTGCCCCCTACTTGTTACAACCCCCTCAACACTTGGGTCAGTACCTTCTGTAATAATGGGAAGGGGTCAAGTTGGATCTAGTCTTTATATAATTAATAGGGTAGTTAATTCTTTTAAGATTTATTATCGAAAATACTAAATAAAACTTTCTCATGTTCTGTTTAATTGTGTATTGGCAATATAATTGTAAACGGGATAACGTTTTCTTTTTCTCATAGAATACAAAACATAGTCTCTTTTTCCTCCCTGGCAAAAAGAGTGAGACTCACTCCTAATCTCTCTCATTTGATTGAAAAAGAAACGATAGAGTATACAATTTAATTTTTCTCAACTTATATTAAAAAAACCTAACTCACTTTCCAATTTTTCATTAACCTTTTTTTTTTCCTCTCGTTTTGAAATATTTGAAAGATAAAATATTTTTGTAACTACAGAACATTGTGTCTATAGCTACCAAATAATGACATCTTGCACTTGTCACGATGTATGAGTTTAACCGCAATGAGTAAAGAAAATTGCTAGCAGGTCTTCTAGGTAAATTTTCCCTCTTGGACTCGATTCATTCCTTAAGTGCTAAACACCCTTGTGGTTAGACAGACAGATTAAGGAGGAAATGCATGGGCAAATATTCCATTTTAATGAATACATAATTGGCTAGTTCCCTTCCAATCTACATAAGTAGCCTTCATATACTCCTGTATAATACTTAAGTACATTGCTACTCTGAGGCACTCTAGGAGAGTTGGAAAAGTAAATAAAAATCCGCTATTTGCTTTCCTACTGGTGAGTGTAAACACTTTTACAAGTTGACAAATCCAGTGGAGCTCTTGCGCTTATTACTGAAAATACATTCATGTAATGTTGTAAGAATTTCAGTGAGCTCACAAGATTTATTTCTTTTTGTTAGTTTACCACATTATTTCTAGCTTTGCTTTGAAATAAATGTAATTCGCTTTCTCCGAAAAAAAAATTTCCAGAATATGAACAACCATTGTCTAAAGGAAGATTGCATTTTATGTTATAATAACACTTTTGCCTTTCCGATGTTGCTTTCCCGAAAACGTTTATCTATAGGATAATAATCCTCAATCCTTATACAAACATCATGGTTTGAAATCTACTTTTAATATCTATGACCAGTATCATAATTGTTTAAACAATCGAACGCCTTTGTCGTATGGTTTGTCTTACTTTAGTAATGTTGTCTCGTACACAGTGGGAGAAAATTCCTAAGTGTGTGCAAGGACAACATGTACACAATATGATTAATAATTTGGATACTTCTCTTGAACCGCGTAGGTTAGAGTAAAGCTATACATTCTCTACCTAGAACCTTTTAAAAACCCAAAATGTTTGTTGGCCCTATTACATTAAAAAAGTCAAGATAGAAAATAAAAGAATACTTCAACATATTGACTATATGATTTAAGTCAATATAATTATGGTTCGATTTATATAATCAAAATTATGAGTATAAAATTAACTGGAAATTACTACTAGAACACTCAAGAGTTTGCGTTCATAATTACTTATAGTTAGTATAATATTTCTTGATTAAGACATAATTAAAAAAGTCCTTGAATTTGGCAATTGACTTATAAAATAAAGTATGGGTGGTAAACATAATTGTTAGTGTCTTCTGTTAACCAACATTAACATGATGTTCCATGAATTTATTCGAGACCCTATAAACTATAACTTGACATGTTAATGTGTTCTTTCTTGAAAACACGAATGAAACATAGAGTTCACATAAGGTGTCCTTTAATTATTCAAAGACTCAAAACGTATACTTGACATAGTTTATGTGTTCCCGTGAAACACAATAAACATAAGAGTTATTGTACAAATTCCAAAGATTATCGTTAAATAAGCATGCCTTGGTTGTATTAAATACTGTGTTTCCAATTAGGCTCGACCATTGACAAGTATTTTATCCATAGGGAATAAAGTTCTCTGAGGAATTTTATGGAGACTCCACAATTCCAATACTCATAGAAATACCAACCAATCATGGAAGGTCTAATTGTGTTGAAACAAACTATATTCGTATTGTTTGGATTTCTGATAATTATAATTTGCCTCCCCATCACCTCCCACAAATCACAAGGTTAGAATGTTGCTGTGACGGATACACTCAATTATAGGTTTCAACCTAGAAGGTATGCAAGACATATCTATTTGTAGATTGGGATGAATCCCATTATGTCTTGATTAAAGTTCTAAATTTGTTAATATCTTATGAAGCATATTATTAACAAGCTAGAGATGAGAACTGTAAAATGTGTTTTGTTTGTCCCAATTAAAAACAATTTATTGTTGCTTAAATACTTAGTATTTAGAGAATTATCTCTACTTACAAAAGTAAGTGGGAAAGCATCCTATAGATTCTTGAAAGATATCAGAACAAATACATAACCTTCTGAATTCACTTGTGCTGATGTCATCTATTAAGGTTTAGCATGAAAATGTAAACCCAAAAGTGATAATTGTAACTCTCATTCATAAAATTTCCGTGAGGATGCCTCATCAATGAGTGATATTTTTTTTATATCAATGCTGAGGAATATTAGTTAAAGGGTCATAATTAACCTGCTAACTAATAAGATGAATTATCACATCTTGAATCTGATAAATATCTTAGAACTATGAATGAAAAGATGCAATCCTTAAAAGACAATCAATGTTTTGAGATTGATTGGTCCTTTTCACAACACCAAACATTAAAATGTGAGGTGGGGGGAGAATGAGTTTCTTTTTGAAGGAAGGCTCCAATAAACAAAGATGTATAACATATTAAGTGTCCTGACTGATGACCAAGAAGTTTTTTAAATCTTACCTCCAAAGCAATTGACTATGATTAAAATTTTCTTTTCTACACGCATTAATTATATAAAGATAACTAATTGTCATACAAGTTTTCTTGAATCTGACATATGGCGAATTAAGGATCATAACTCTTTCCTTAATGATTACCTATTTGCGAGGACGTATGTACTCAAAAAAGGTTTGAGTCTATATTTGTAATAATGACAATTTAAGTATTTATAACTCTTCCTTGTATGATTACTTTTGCGAGGATGGTGTGTAATCAAAAGGGGTATGAGTATATATAATCTTTATAAAGTATACAAGATAAAAGAATCCAAGTGTGGATTAGATCATGCATCTAGGAGCTGAGATCTTAAGTTTAATCATAATATGATTTTGATTAAATTAAGATAACTTCTGAGTACACATGACATCAAGTGGGAGTACTATGTTTTTCCTTAAAAATTCATAATGTTGTCAACAATAATGAAAACAAATCATCCATTTAAGCTAATTTTAATCTTAAGATTGGAATGTGACTTTCACTTGGAAATTTAGGAAAATAAAACAAGCAACTTTGTGAATGAATTGTTTATTGGGTAATAAGCATAGCGGAAATTAAAGTTCAAACACACATTGCAAATACATCATTGAAGCAAGTAATAAATGATATATTTTCACTTTGAGATAAAATTTAATTCAGTGGATGGAAAACATTGTGTGTTTTTTAAAAACGAATGATCCCATCATGTATATCTTATATTGTTTGTGAGACTGGTTTGTTACTTGTGCACAACAAGAGCAATATGTCTAAACAACACAATATCTAGTTAGAGAGTGTTTTAGATGACTGATAACAATAAATATCTAATTTGAGAGTGATTTAGAATAGATTGTTAAAACTAATAATTACGAATTATATAAGGCAGAGTGTTGTTATGTACACCTGATGCTAGAGAATAATGCAATTCTAGTTTAAGTAGGATTTCATCATTTATGATAATCTACTATCTAGAATAGCTCAGTTAAAAGCATTGTTTGCAATACACTTTAAAGAATGAAAATACCTTTATGTATTTAAGAAAACTGTATAGATGACTGTCTGGAGATAGTATTTGTTTGACATTAAATACATACCCCATAAAAGGCACTGTCACTTTCCATAACTCTGATTTCTTGCAATAGGTATGCAAATATACATACGACACTTGACTCATCATGCGTTCAAATTCTTTCAACTAAATTTGTGAAATTTGGAAACAAGTATTCGAAAGTTTAACTCCATAACTATTATAGAGCGAGCGAGTGACGAGTGTAAAGAAGTAGTTGAGAAGTTGGAACTACATTGGACTTCAACTTGCTAATTAGTTTCATGCATATCTGTTTTAGTATTATGGATAATTGGGATTGTAAGACAATTTTTACTTTCTGATGAATGAAGATACTAGGTATTTGTTATTCATAATTCATATAATAATTGTTATCCTTAATTTTTGCATAGTTTAATAATCCATTGAATGATTTATCATTCCTAAATAAGATCCTATCCCGGTTTAAAACAGTATGGGAGTAATGTTACATAAGGTAAATGTGAGATTGTTTTATATGTTCCTTTGAATATAGGATGGTTTCCCCACCAAACTCATATTTATTCACAATAAAAAGGGAATGCATATTGACTCCCCAACCTGTTTCGAAATTACTTTTGGATCCGTTTGTCATGAGTGACATTTCGAAAATGGTTAGTTAATTCATCCTTAGACTTGAGAATACAAACAAGTTCTGGTATGTGTGGATATCACTTTTTAATTCTAAGGTCAAATAAAAAAACGCCTAACTCTGAAAATGGTAGTTTATAAAGGCTATTATGGAAGTGATGTAACAAGCATTCACAACACCTTGTTTTCAACAAAGAATTTGTTTCCTCCACTTGGATGTTGCAGTATGATACCAATTGGCGCTCTTATCTCTCTCTCCAGAATTAATCAGATAAATTGTGGTGGCCGCACACAAGGGTAATGCGCAAAATTATTCTTGATTACATTTGGTATAATTCTGTATTTAAATTCTATAACGAGAATCTAAATGGTTAAACTATATGGAAAGAGTTAGGAACTCCCATATCCATGGTTTAAAAAAAACGGTATCTGAACAAAGGGATGATGATAGCAAGAGGAGTCATAACCCAGGCTGACTGAGCGAAATGTATCTGAAACTTGAATCTCAGACATTTCTTAGTTTAAAAAAACAAAACGAATGTTGAGTGGTTGCAAAGAAACCGTTTCCCGCGTCGTTAGTAATGGTCCAATCCTGCTACTCTTACTCTTGCCAACTAATCCCAAGTGGGAGCTGTGGATTATGGTAGTTGGATTTAAGACCACATACGAACTAGACAATGTGTGAGCCTATTGGGGCACACCACGTTAAATAAACCACATAGAATGCGTTTAAAAAACTTCACGTAAGTGTCTAAATGTAAACCTTAAGACAAAGGACTAGACAAGAACCTTGGTGGTTTGTCCTAATCTGATTTCCAGCAAGAGAAGGGTTCTAGTGGGGTGTCTTGGTTCATTGTATCTATGGGAATAAGGAGAAGAAGAGTTGTGAGTGGGTTTTTGGAGTGTGGTTTTATGTGCCTATCATGTAGTAGGGTTTGAGAGGGGTATATAAACCCCTCACACCCCTAGCCTCCAAAAGCCCCACGAGATTTCACAGCCAAGAAACAACATTAAAATGCTGCCTCTCTTGATTCCCTCATCCATAGATCAGCCGAAGCAACAAAACCCAAATTAGGGTTTCTTTAGTTTTTCTCGGCTCACTAACTCCAATTGCTTATTTCCAATTGATTTCGACTAGATCAAGGCAATTACGCCAGTTTCATTGATCCTAAAGCATCTACAGGAAGCTTTAGGGTTCGGGGTTTACACCCAGGATTCGAGGGCGTGGTTTAATCAGAAACTCCATTTTTGTGAAACTTTCTGATCGTTCTCGGACAAAGAAGGAAACACAGATCGGACACTGTGTTGTCCGATATCGGACATAACTAGTTTTGGATCTCGGGTGGACAAAAGATATCGGACAATACAGGTTTTGGTGTTCGGGTTTTCAGATCTGGGTTTATTATTCAGATTTGGTACTGGTTTCCGGAGTTAGACTATTACACAAGGTGTTTGGGTTTACCCCCGTGATACACAACGGCTTAGCCTCTCACGGACGTATTTGTTGGACGTGTTTGTGGAAGCACTCGTAGAGGTGACCACTTATTCCCACTGTTTTTCATTCATTTGCTGTTGACCCTTCAAGGGGTTTTTAGTCTTCTTGTATACTCTTTTAGTTAATTATTTGTGTTTTTAATATATGAAAACCAAACTAGATTCCTATCGCTGATCGTACTCCCGTGGTTGTTAATGGTTAACAGGTTATTAAATTCTAACAATTTCATCATACCATCCTTGTTTCTTCAATGTTTCATGGACCTTTCATAGATATACCTCAAGGCTAAAATAGTAGGATCGCCTCTTACAACACGTTAAAGTTTTTTTGGTCGTCGTTTTTCCATGTTGCAAGTCAACAGTTTTGGTTTTTGTCCCTCGACTAAAGGGTTTATAAAAGTGTTGGAATATGTCCACCGTAAATAATAATATCCAAAAAAGAATATTTGTATTTATTCGGAGCCTAAGGACGCACACGTTTTAATACGTAAACAATGTTTAAGTAATGATTTACGCAAACAATAATGAGATTTTAGTATTTAAAAGATAAAGGACTTAAATAGTTACCAAAACTAAGAAAAAAGAAAGTATTCCCGGTTTGACCCTTTTCCTTGTTCCTAGTCGGACAAGAAACCTTATTTTTCCTAATAGATTAGAGAGTGATTTGCGGGCTAAAAATAGAGCTTGTTTTCATTATTTGAGATAACCGAAGAAACCAAAATCCCTAGAACCTAAAATTGTCCTATCAGTTCCCTCCTTGCTCGGACGACCTTCTACAAAACTCAAAGGTTTTTGCGTTTTTCCCTCCTCTTGCCGCAGCGAAAAAACCAAAACCAGAACACCTAAGGGTTTTTTTCTTTTTTCGGTTTTTGGTATTTGTGACTACAAGGTGGTAGTTTTTGCCTTCCATTCCGTGAGTTGATTGATTTCAAGAACAAGACAAATGTTGCTATACTCACATACGAGTACTACATACTCATTAATTGCTAAGAACGTAATGTGTGTGGAAGCTTAGAGAATCATAGACGGTGTTTACGGTTACCTTTAAATTAAAAATTTAAAACGGTGTTATCGTTTCGTGCTAAAAGGTATACTCTTCTATTCTTGTTAATTACAGTATTCTAAATGTTATCTTTACTCCGCTGCGTACTTCGTTAATTAATTGGTTAATTAGATCGTAAAACCCAACAGTGGCATCACGAGCCATCGTATAGAATCTTTAATTACAAAGAATAAAATTAGACAAATTAGGGTTTCGTGATTAATTTTAATGCCCCGGTGGGCGTTTTTTGTTAAAAAGATTTGATCTTGATGGTTAATAAAAATTAATTAAGACGAGATCTAGTTTTGTATAGCAATTTATATATATAAACTAGAATGATAATTAATTGTAATAGTTTAATTTTTGTTAATTGTTAATGGAGATTCCATGATAAAATCAAGCAAATTTATTCATGATTTATTTTAGATTACTATAAATCTTGTTAATTGTTAAAAAGATTTGTTTTAAAAAAATATATCACAGATACACCATAATTTTAAATATTTTTCTTAATATGGTAAAGATCCATTGATTCATGAATTTGGGAAACCCTTATTATTTGAATTATAGGGCCTAAAAATATTTAAAAATTTATGTGCTATGTGGTATTATTTATATAAGGCTTACGCAATCGATTATAATCGATAGATGTGGTCAGAGATTATAAGACGAAGGAGCTTATGTGAATAAATACACATTATTAAATAATAGGATAAATGAGGATCAATATAAGTCTGCATGCCTTAATTGTTAAGTGAGTTTTAAAAATAAATGTTATTTAGTTTAGTTGATTGTTTCAATATGTTTTATATTTTTAAGTTTTCTTGACTTTTGAAAAATAAAAGGTTTTTTGAAAAACAAATATAAACATGAACTAAATGATTATCGAAATAAGATTTATTATGGACTATATAATGCAAAAGGTCAAAAGTAGATTCGGCCTACATCCGATATAAAATCTTCCATTATTAGACTAGCAATTTATAGTTCATAATGTGTTTCCAAAAATTAAAGTTTTTAACTAGATGCTATGGACTCATAGGAAGTACGGCTCATCCACTAGAAATAAACTATAAGAGAAGGTTTAAGGCGTTTTATCCTAAAGAATTTTTCAGTTTTATTAATAATCTTTCTTTCGTCGCTGACCTGAATTCTACCGCTTCTTTGTTGTTCGATTGGAGTTACCCGGAACAATAGCATTCACTAACAGTGTTATTTTTTTAAAAAAGAGACTAAACTATTTAAATTTGGAAACAAGACCCGTTGAATCGTCAATTTTAAGGTCCACTATTTATGTATAAGATACATGAATAAAGGGTGAGAACCCGTAATAAAAAAACTAAATTGAGGTAATGGTTTTAGTAAAATCAAAGATATGAAGATGTATCATGCTATCTTCTACATATTTGACAAACGTCAAATAACATACCCCCTTTTTTCAACTAAAAATTATAAATTGCCATCGACGACCAATTTTGTCAAACACTTGTTGATGGCTCTTTACTATGCGTGAGCCCGTGTGTAATTTTTGCAATCACAAGGTATTATAACGCTTTTTCCGTGAGACGTGAATGTTACATAATTACTGTTTTTGATTTGAAACGACTTTAGCATTGTTGTGGTTAGGACACTGTTTTAACAAAAACCTACGCAGCATAATGGATAAACAAGCTTTACTATACATATTGTAAAAGTAAGTCCCAATATGTTTAGGAATTGCACTAGTTTTGTGAATTATCAATCGTTGATTACCTTTTGAATACACCATCACTAGCATATTAACTGGAGTGGTGGGGTATGTCCAAGTTGGGTTCCTAAACCTTAGGAATTAATTGTTTACTTAAATAAACACCGTGGTAATTACTTTTCTCTCAAGGAGTATATCGAAAATACTAAATTCCTTGACTTTAAAGTTTTGATAGATGGCACTACCTGTTGTTCAAAAACATAAACCATTTGGGGCTTTCACAGGTCGATGGTATGAAAAAGAAAAAACTATCCTGGTAATAATTTCACATGAATGGTTTTGCTCAGACTTATTAAATAGTCTTGAAGTCGAAAGAAAATGCTTGTCATGAACAAACTTTATTACCATCCTGTCCTGAGCCTGTTGGCTGAACCAAATGTTGTAGATCATGTGAACAGCTCTGTATGATGCTCGTACAGAGATGTTTTGTCTTATGCTGGAGTATGAAAAACCCCATAGAACTTCATAGATAGTTTAAATTGTACTATCCGTTTGACATGATCAGGAGCTTCGATCTAAGTGTTTAGAAACAGCAGAGTGAGAAGTTTGACGTAATCCCAATTCTTTCCATGCTTGCAAAACAAGAGGAGGTAAAACCATGTTGCTGACTATGTCCTAAGATGAAAGAAATGTGGAGAAAATAGAAACGTCTAGTATGTACTACCACAAAGGATATTTCAGTAGGCTTTTAATTCATGAAATGGCCTGACAACAAAGATTTTGTGGGATTTGTAAGAAATTACAATTATGTATAACATGGGGAAGACAAATTGGTGAAATTCATGCTATGCTCTTATATGATTATGAGAAGGGTTTAATCCCCCTAAGAAGGGCTGAAACACACCACTAGTAATAGATTAAAATGGTAAAATCTAAAAGGCCAATAAGAACCCGTTTAACAAAAGGCAAGAATAAGGTTTAAAAGGCAAGGGAAAGGTTAAGAAGAGTATATTCCCCTAAGCCTAAAAAACCCTAAAGCCAACTACTGCTATGGAGCGCCCAGCTAAAGATGATTGCTTGCACAGACAGTAAGGATGGTAACAATGTAAAAGGAAATTGTCATGTTTATCTAGCTGAGTTGCAGAAGAAAAGGAAGCAAGTTTGCTCTGCCAGTGTATTCAGGTATCTCACAAAAAAAAAAAAATAAATAAAAAAGATAAGAAAAATTATTTTTTTTCTTTCCTAATAATAACTCCTGGTGTAGACACTGGTTGTGGTACTAACATATGTACGTTACAAAACAGGAATTTAGGATTGAAATGTAGCTGAAACAAGGACTTTTACTTGTACGTGGGCATGGAGTTCGTGCACAAGTAGAAGCAATATTTAGAAGTTTTTGAGGGGGGGGGGGGGGGGGGGGGGGGGGGGGGGGGGGGGGGGGCACGGTGTGTGGGCACAGGTCCAGAGGACTAGTGTACCGGCTTCTTGACGGCTCACTTCCTCAGGATAGGAGATACGGGAAGAGACTCGATAATTGAACTTTGATTAGCATGAACATTTTCCTGTGACTGGGAAGTTGAAATCTCACAAAGCACTGTCATAAGACTAAGATATTCCCCAAATTCACGATCATTCCTCGAAGGAAGTGTTAAAAGTTCACCGGCGAACTCATGGTGAAGAGGATCACTTCTTGGAGAAAAAGTAATCGAAGATTCATTTTGTTCTGGTTCATGATCGGAAATCACTTCGGAAGCGAGATTATGGGAAGCATCATTACTAAGCAGATTATCAAGAAAAGTTACGTCTCCTTCTGAATCGAAATAACCTTCCTCAAAATTAGAAGAAACTTCCATAGCTAGAAAAGCATCGATCTCATCATTATCATCTTCTGGAGCGAAACACTCAACCTTATCGGACAAAGGTGTGTTGAGTAAAACTGGCTCATCAGAAACGTTGGAATTCTTGATCTCGACATCTTCTTCCATTTCATCAAAAAGAGGATTTATGGTGCTAGATTTGAAATTGTCATCAAATTCAAAAAGAGGATTTGAATGATCTTGAAAATTTCCTTCTTGAACATCTTTTTTAAGAAGAGTGAGTTATCGGCGAACATCCTCAAGATTATCACAGTCTTTCACCGGAGAAGAACTGAAAGGAGAAGGATCATACAGAATGAGTATGGTACTGCCACCTAAACAGGTCATCTATTGAGAAATCGATGATAAAATAGCGTGACAAAAGGCTTTATTTTTCTCAGATTTGTCGGCATAATAAACAAGTTCTTCCTTTCCTACTCGAAAGTCAATGTTTCCTTCGTACAAATCAATGAAGCTTTTGCTGCGAAGGAAGGTGTCCTTCCTAAAATAATAAGCAATTCTTGGGATCTGGTTTAAAATTAGCCACTTAAAAAATCAGCAAAAAAGTGAACCATCAACTCCAACTACAACATCCTCGCTATGCCCATTGGTGAGTAATAGGAACATTGGCACACTTCGAGTGTCATTCGAGTAGGAGTCAAAGCTTCAAGCCCAGATTGTTTTTAGATAGAATGAGTAAAAGATTTATGCTAGCTCCGGAATCGGCTAAAGCACTAGTCCTATCAAGTTCTTGTAAAGCACATGGGATAAGAAATTTTCCGGGATCTTCAAGCTTCTCGGGAACTTTGTTCATGATAATGGCGGAACATTCGGCATTCACGGTCGTAATGGCGATCTCCTTGAGTTTCTCTTTGTTCCTTAGCAACGAGCTTAACCATTTGTTGAACTTCGGCATTTCGACGAGAGCATCTTTCAATCCAATCTCTTAATACGAGTGTTGGAACATCTTCAAGAAAACCGGCTATGTTGACACAAATGGTTGATCGTTCTCTCTCACTTTCATTTCACCTCTCCTTCTCGGGGACATGGAAGTTAGATTGCGATACGAATTAGGTCTTGGAGAATTAAGATCTTGAATTTCAAACATTACGTTTTTCTTTGGATTTTGGGTTTGGGATTTTCAATGAAAATGGAAACTTTTCCTCCGAGGTTGGACTTTGCGTATTTTCCAAATTTAGATTTTTCACTTTTTCCGTTGACTTCTTCGGGTTTTGTTCGGGTTCCTTTGAAGGAATAGAAACAATGGGTTGTAGAACAAAGGAGTCCGAAGTTCCTTCCAATTTTAACCGCTCCTTGTGGTGATAACATTAATTTGCTGATGAGGGTTAGTTACAGTTTGACTTGGAAAAGTACCCGAATTTGAAGTAGAAGCGGAATCTTTGAAATTATTACAAAGACTTGTCAACAAACTCGTAACATTGGCCATTTGATTTTGCAAATTTTGACCTTGATTTTGAACATTCTTCAACACCGCATCGTTTGCCTTGACGTAGTTTTCAAAATCCGTTTTCGAAACACCTTGGATTTGAGGCGTAGGAGCTTGATATGGTGGAACTTGGTAAACCGGTGGTTGATTGGTTGGTGGTTGAAAAACTTGACCTTGGTTGTTTTGATGGTTTAGATTGAAATTGTTTCCACGGTTTTGATTCGAATTGAAATTGTTTCCTTGATATCGGCTTTGGTTTCCCTGGTTGTTTTGAACATTTGGTTGATTAAAACCGGGTGGTCTCATCTGATTTGCCAAATTAGGAGGATTCCTTTGAACAAAGTTGCCAACTGTGGCGATTTATTGGAATTGATGAATGTTATCATGAAAAACAGGAAAATCATTCCTTGTTAATGGACAATTGTTGAAGTTATGATTTGCACCACACATAACATAAACTTCCTCGACTACTTTGACGGTAGCAGGAGTCGTAACATTCTTTTCACTAATCATCTTTTCTAATCGGCTTATTCGAATATCCATTTTGTCTTCAAGTAAGGCGGCGAGTTGTTGGAATTCAAAAGGAGGAGCATTCGTACTCTTGAATAACAAACCTTGGATTTACTCTCAATAATGGCTAAACCATCACGAGGCATCTTATCTAGAAAATTTCCACCCGCGGCGGAATCTAAAGCATCTTGATCATTGGTATTCAAAGAATTGTAGAACGTATCAAGTTGATGTAATTCCGAGAAACCATGATGAGGACATTGACAAAGAAGTCCTTTGAAACGTTCCCATGCTTCGTTGAAAGTTTCATTTGGTTTTTGCATAAAATGTAGTGATTTCATTTCGAAGGTAAGTTGTTTTCGAAGGTGGAAAGAATTGGTTTATGAATTTCGAGACAAGATCATCCCACGTTAGAATCGATCGAGGTGGTTCTTTATCAAGCCAAGTCCGGGCTTCACCTTCGAGAGAGAAAGGAAAAAGCAAAAGCTTAATCGACGTATTCGGAACTTCGGGATGTCTAAACGTTGAAGTGACCTTGTTGAAAAATCAAAGATGATTATGAGGGTCTTGCCTACCCGTAAATTGATTACTTTGCACAAGATTAATCAAAGTTTGTTTGAGTTCAAAATTGTTTGCATTTATCAGTGGTACAACAATTGCATCTTCGTATCCCTCGATGGGAGCTTGTAGCATTTGAGCCATGGTACGATTGTCGGCCATTGGAATCTCGGGTTCCTCAACAATAACCGATGTTAATTGTTGTTGTCGACGATTTCGACTTCTAGCTTGAGAACGAGTGCGCATGCACTAAAAATAAAGAAATTAAAAAGTAAACAAAAATTACACTAAATTTTTTTTTTTTTGATTTTTTGAATTTTTTTTTTAACAATCTATTTTAAACGGATACACGGAAGACAACTTAAACCAAATAATCGAATTACTTCACGGTAACTCTTAAAAATTGCTTCTTAAGATGAGCCGTACCTCGTAAGTGACACAAATGGCAAGTTTTTGAATCTTTGGTTCGATTTGGGAACTTTTCAAGTTCACCGGAACTTATTTATGATAATACCTCAATTGAAGGTATTATATGTTGGTGTTCTTTTACCAACTTTGTGTATTTTATTTCTTTTTTTTCTTAAAGACAATTTTTTTATTTTTTATTTTTTTTATATTTTTATATGATAACTATACTAAAAAAGAAAAAGAAAATATTTTTTACTTTTTATATTTTTTAATTTTATTTTTTTGAATTTTTGAAATATTTAACAAAAATGAAACTTTCGAGGATGAAAGGATCTTTAAACCAAATTCAACAAACGTAAACGATAGAATCTTTAACACAAGTCCCCGGCAACGGCGCCAAAAACTGATTGGTAGTTTTAATACACTATAAAATATACAATAATATAACCAAAAGATCAATTAAGAACTTTCCTAAAGTCTCCCTTAAGAAAAGCTCACTCTAAAAGATATATATAATATATAATACGTATATTTAACCGGGAAGAATGATTACCCGGGTCGTTTCCCCAATGACTTGTGAAATTGAAACCTTCCTTTAGCTTGGATTATGATTTGAATAGTAGAAAAGATATTTTTGAGAATCTATAACTACTAAATAAAAGCAACAATTAAAATGAACAATTAAAAGCAATTAAACACTTAAACTAATTAACGGGAGCAAATAAAATGCGACAAATAAGCAAACACACTAAAATTAACCCCTAAAAATGCAAACTAAATTTCTAAACCTAAAATAGGACAAAAGAAAATTTTAAGAA
>BQNB010055846.1:2677-38932 GCA_026074375.1 Tanacetum coccineum
TATATTATATTATATATTTTTGAGAGTGAATTTTCCTTAGGGAATTTTCTTAATTACTCTTTGAATTAATATATTATATATATATACTTTTAAGGTATATAAGACTTAACACACCAGACGCCATCGCGATTGTTTTTCTATATACACAAACTCAGTTTTAGGGTTTTAAAGGGTGGAACTTGTGGGATTCGAGAGTCATACGTAGGGTGCGAATATTATCATGTTTTAGGTCGATTTTAGGGTTCTTAAACCCTTTTGTATCAACCTTAACTCCATGTTTTAATCAAGTGAAGATCTTCTATCCCTTTAATCTTTCAATATGTCTTATTGTTTGATTAATTGTTGTTCTTTGCTTTCTTATAACATGCTAGGCTAAATTAATTAGTGTTTGCTTATGATTGCATGAAACTTGGTTTGTAAATCCTTATTCTATTGCTTCTTGTTGATGTGTGTGCGCGTTAGGCTCTAGAAAACTAGCTTCTTAATTGCTTGCGAAGACGTCTAGGGAAACGTGATTGTGTAGAAAGGATACCATCGCAACAGTCTTCTTACTACCTTGCCCTAATATCGTTGATCACCTTTTAAGTGTTTTAATGCATGTAATATACTCTTAGGGGCCTTGTAATAGTCTTCATACTACCTTACTTGTGCGTTGCCTTAACAGAATATTACATAGACGGCGGGTTCGTGTAATTCATTCATGAATTAGGAAATACTTACACATTACATCACAAGTGTGACAAAGCAATAGGATTAGGAAGAGCAAACTAAGGAGTAATGCATGATTAAGTGAACACGTTTGTTTACCTATACGAGTTTCCACATTAATTTAGATTTAATTTAGTTTATTAGTTTAATTAGCTTAAAACAAAACCCCCTTCAAACTCGAGATTTCAATTGCTTTTATAAAATATAAAAATACAAAAATAATCTTCTCTCAACCCTTAGACCTTAGTTACATTTAGTTCGAACCTTCACACGCTATTGATGACATCAAATAACGTCTATTTTATAGCATCGTTTATCCCATGTATTTAACCCAATTTTATATAATTATTGCAAAGAATTGTTACTTAATCGTTTATATTTGAGAATTACAGTAATTACGGAGTACTTGGTGAAGTTATGCTAAAAGGCACGCATTTTGGAGCATAAACGAAGAGTTCGAGAAAGTCTACTGATTTGACAGCCAATACGCCGTATTATTCTAGACCTATACGACGTATCCAAGACTTGACGAGCTAAAAGACCATTTCCTGACTTTGAAGAATACGCCGTGTCCACATCAACGATAGGCCGTATATAATACTTTGGTCAACAAAGAAGAACAAGCTTGATTTACTCAATACGCCGTATCCATCAAGAAGATACGGCGTATCCGTGCCTAAACTTCATAGAAGACCACGAAGGAATAAAGTTCAATACGCCGTATCCAGAAGACCAATACGCCGTATTGGAAATATGGAATGAATATAATATTCTGGAAGATATCAAACGTGGTCCCTACTCCAAGAAACCCTAATACGCCGTATCCCACATCGCCCGATACGGCGTATCGAACCGACTACCAGACCTTATAAATAGACGACCCTAAACTCAGTTTTAGGCATGCAAGTGAATCCCTAAACCACCAAGTCGACCAAGAGACGAATAAAGGAGCATAGAAGGTCAGAAAAGAGCCTCAAGATCATAGGAAAACTCTTGTAATCTTCGCACAACCGAATACGCGTTCGATCGAGGTTTCTTTACTTTAATTGTTCATATATCAAACCGTGTGTATTTTTACAATGACTATCGGCTGATACCTTTAGGTATCAGCCATGTTTATGAAGATTTAATGTTTGGTTTGTTTATCTCGATTGCTTAATTTATCGTTGATTATTGATTATGTTTATCACATGATACTTGTTTATGTGCTTAAGTATGCGACCTATCATTCAACTGGGTCTAGTCCTACATATTTAATGCGCTGCAACTTCGGTGTTGTTTGGGCGTAGGCTAAGAGTCCGGGATAGCTCTCCATATAGTGATGCGTATAGGTGGAACAAATAGGATCACTAATAACGTCCTGCTTGCCTCGATTGAACTGGTTGTACCGTAGTAGGTAGTGGCTTAGTACTAACTAATAACGTTCTGATCATTGGTATAGTTTGGATTGTGGACTACCATCTATTACAAATCACCGTTAAGCAGTAAGTGGGTAAAGTCTCGATGAGCTAGGGTTAGTACGACATACACGGTGTTGTCCTCTAGATGAATTATAATCGATATATAAGGATGCTTTATGCGGATGCGTCTAATTGTGACAGAATTAGCGTGTCTAGGTCTTAGGAAGAAGTACCGCCTAAGTCTAGGAATGATATGCCACTTCGAGATAAGACAATCATTGCACTATTAAACAAACCTGCGTTTTATCGGATTATTCATGGTTGATACGTTTTCCTTACATTAGTTCTCGACCGCTTCTCTATCGTTTGT
This sequence comes from Tanacetum coccineum, assembly GCA_026074375.1. Lineage (NCBI taxonomy): Eukaryota > Viridiplantae > Streptophyta > Magnoliopsida > Asterales > Asteraceae > Tanacetum > Tanacetum coccineum. The sequence goes on from BQNB010055846.1 coordinate 5,156, forward strand.
TTGTCTTCTTGTGTGTGTTTATTGCTTTACTTGTCATCAAAACCTTAGGTTAGATACACAAAACCGTGCCAGTCTCTCAGGCTGAAACTCCCCTTTTGCATTAGTTTTAGGTTTAACTTAGATAACTAAAATACTGATAGAATTAGGAATTAACGCTCTCGCTCTTAGTGATCGACACCCTACTTACCACGAAACTTCATCTGGCCGGGTACACTGCCCGTTAAAGTGTCTTTTAGTATACCTGCAATAAAATATATAATAACTGATACATAAATACACACCTACACAACGTCACAATCAAGTTTTTGGAGCCGTTGTCGGGATTAAGTTGTTTATTCTTTTTTATTAGTGGTTTTAGTTTTAGTTTAGATTAATTAGCATATTTTGCATTTTGTTTTTGGTGTGTTTTGATTTTTTTGCATTGTATATTTTTTGCATATTGTGTGTTTGTGTGTTTTTCTGCATTATTCAAAGTACGCTGTAATTTTTTTTTCCAACCAATACGGCGTATTCAATTTATTGGATACGGCGTATAACTTTTTTTTCAAACCAATACAGTGTATTCAACTCTATCATCAATACAGCGTATTCAGTTCTCTGAATACGGTGTATTAAGGTATTTGACAGTTTTCTTTCCTAGAGAATTTATTATAGGTTAAAATGGACTACCCTAACATTACTATGGAGGAGTATATCAAGCTTGAGGAAGAAAAAGCTCGGTATAACTGAGAAACTGCTACGTATGGTAGGATATGGGATAATGAAGACGTCTACGACCTCGGATCTGTTGAAACTGAATTCCCATCTATAGTCTTTAAAGACACATTAACATCTGAAGCAGCACTCTACGTGTTGACGCCATGGCAAGTTCTCTTAACAACGATGAAATTGACTTTAGAATATCATTTGACGAATCCGACGATGAAGATTGCACGGTAATTTTTGACAAAAAATCATTTTGCTACAAAATAATTTTTGTCAACAATTTAAAAACGAATTCAGAAAATGATAATGATAAAGTCAATATGCCTTTGCTTCTATCACCCGCGCCTACTGTCAGTTATTTTGATGATTTAGACTACTTTAAAGATTTTGAGAAAGAATTACAATCATTGTTTACAATGATGCTCAAACGTCTAAATTATATTTCTTAACTAAACAAGAATTACAATCATTGTTTACATCGATGAATTTAATTTGAAAGATGAAACATCATTGTCCGAATATGATGAAGAGGAACAAAACGTTTTAAACTTTAATGATCTATTTCCTTTTAAGATAATTTATCCCAATGATTCAAAATCGGATAAGGACAATGATGATGATAAAGTCGATATTGAACACTCTTCGGGGGATTTATCTATCAAACCGTTACCTGATGTAATAAATACCGATGTTGGTGCCTATGCACATGGGTCAAATAAGCTTTTGGAAACAAGTCATGATACATCTAATAAATTTTTCAAAACTGAAACTTTTATCAAGGGATTAAATTTTAATATCATGACTTAGAATCATCTTAACAATGGGATGTCATTCATTTTCCTAATCAAGAATTTGTATGTGCCATTTGGCATTCCGTTCGACCCCAAATTGTTTTATAAGGATGGGATTAAATTGGGGCAAGTGTAACTTAAAGACTTTTCTGTAAACAAAAGTGCTTGCCGGGAGACAACCCGGAATGTTTTTTCAATTTTTTATCGAGTCTGTCTTCCCAGACGGTCTATACGGCGTATCCAAACCCCATGGATACGGCGTATTAGCCTTCTGGACGTTATCCAGTCTTTATTTTCAGCACAGTCGATATGGCGCGTTCGTTAAACGAATACAGCGTATTCGACACGGGTATCAATACGGCATATCCTGGGGAATGGATACGGTGTATCGACTTCCTGTATAGTTTTTAGGTTTATATTTCGAGTCTAACCAAACGAATACACAGAGATAGAATTGCATTTGTTTTCTGAGAATTTACACAGGACCTCGTGAAGAAAAATCGACGAATGTTGGTGGAGAATTTACAAATCTGGAAATTTCGATGTGTTAGAGTCTTGAAACCTCAAGACGGCTGTTCAACACACAAGCTTGCTCATAAACGCAAATTGGAGAATCTACCGAGCAAACTTTTTTAAATTCCCGTATTAAAGTTTTATTATATAACGGGGCGTTGTATTAATTCAGTGGGGGATGAAATTAGAATGTTTACTTGTCCTATTTTTCACACTAAAATGCTTAAATTATGCTCAAATTTAAAATTTTAAAATTTTTTCAAGCATACTTTTGTGAAATTACTTGTTACATAACCCGCACACAATAACCCTTGTTAGATATTGTGAGGATTTAACCTTTCCGTTTCCAAATGTTTACCCAAAATCCACAAAATATGAGTGTGCCGGTGATGTTGTAGACTTTAGAACTTGGCTTGGTATATCACTCGAGACCACAATAATGAGTATTATGGATTTAATTGGAGTAACTTGTTTAAATTGGTAAATCTTAGGATTACAACCAAATCGCCTTTACATGTTGTTTATTAACTAACTACACCGGTTAGTTAACCTCCCATTAAACCCTTCCACTCTCATCTTTAGAGTGATGATCCACTAGAACAACCCGTAGAACCAATCCTTTAGGAATTTACACCAACTATTTAGTTCGTTACACCCTTACACCTTAACCTACCCTGTTAGATTAAAGTTAATACTACAGTTGCTAGTTTGCTTAAAGTGTAAAGTTTGTTATTTCTGAGTCTTGTGTCCCTTTTCAATCTTTGGTGCGGTTGGAAATTTGCACATTGCAAATGGGAATGTATATTAGTAGTCAAAGCTCATGTGATTTTACTACCGTCACAATTATTGGTGAAATCGAAGAACGAAGAAATTACCGAAGGAATTATCCGGAATTATTATGATGGTGAAGATGGTGAAACTACACCGAGATTTGAAGCATTATTAAAAAAAGAAAAAAAGAAAGAAAGTTTGAAGATAATCGTTTCACAAAAAGCATTACCAAAGGAATTATATGAAGGATCGATTATTCGTTGATACGTCTAAAAATCAACGATGTAGAGTATTGTACAAAGTGGAAGATATCGCCACTTGCCTTGTAAAGTATGTAAAGTTTTGGGATGATTGGGAAGTTGATCGTTACGGGAACGCCAACTTAGGTTGTTGTTTTTGATCTATGATCAAGACGTTGTAAATAGTCGTGTCTTTATCATAATAACGGTCGGGAAATAAGTGTCTAGCAACTTGTATCTTAAGTCTTAATCTATTTGTTTCTTGATTTTTATTTAACAACAATTTACTTCCCTCTCACCTAATGATTAGCTGCTGGTTTTACGCGAATGAGGATGTGATCGAGCGTGCATGTCTATTCCGTCGTTACGGCCATGTATGCATGTCTCAGCTGCCTCGTTGGTTTTACTAATTTTGGTAAAAGTTAGAAGGTTCCTACCCTATATCATTCTTCATCCTAACCGTTGGTTAAATTCGAATGGGTATGTGATCGAACACACATGTCTATCACGGCGTTTCGGGTGTGTATGTGTGCTTTAGCTGCCTTGTTGGAGTGGTACTTCTGGTAAAAGATTGTAGAATGATCAACCGCCTTTCCATACCAAAAACCCATATTTACCTTTATAAACTTGTTACTCCTTGGCTTTAGTGGTGGAGATGTGTATCCTTGCCAAGCTTATGATAGAATACTCGTCATGACTATGCAATTGAGCGAATGGTTACATGTTACCACATTGTTTAGTTGAGTGATTTGATTGTTTTCATTTCCTATTTGTGAGTGTTTGGTTGTGTACTTGTAATAGATCGAATAAGTGCTTTACAGAAAAGATCCTTAAGGGTTACATTTTTATAAACTTGAAAGGCTATTGAGGACAGTAGGAATTTCAAGTGGGGGATATTTGTCACATCAAATAACGTTATTTTGTAGCATCATTTATCCACGATATTAACCTATTTTGTATAGTTATATGCAAAGGATGTTACTTATTCATTTATATTTGAGAATTCAGTATTTATGATAATGGCTGAAAGTAGCAAATAGGCACGCATTCTTTGGAGCTTATAGAAGATATTTTGAAGATTACAGTTCTGAAGTACCATTTACGTCGTATCCATCAAGGAAGATCCAGCGTATCCGTGCTGCACTCACTAAAAGACCACAGACGATTATAGGATCAATACGCCGTATCCAAAGGAATTAATACGCCGTATTCAAGATTTTGAATCATCATATTTTTGAAAGATATCAAACGTGGTTTACTCTATGGGAATCCCCAATTACTCCGTATCTAATACATGGTTACGCCGTATCCAACCGACTTCCAGGACCTTATAAATTGAAAACTCAAAAACACCAAGTTGTAAGTGGCTAAATATTTTCTCGATAACCTTAAACCACCAAGTTGATTTTTAGAGGAGAAAAAGAGCAGAAGAGGTCGAGCAACGTATTCAATTCCATAGGAGACATCGTGTAATTCCATATACTTTTGTAATCATTCAGTTTTTGGTATCATTCGTTAACTCGGTTAGTTTACCTTGGCTAAATTATTACTCTTGTATTCATTATGACGTTTGAAGGCTAATACCTTTGGGTATTAGCCATTATTATGAAGATCTGAATGTTTGGTATTTGTTTATATCGATTTCTTGATTTATCATTGAGTGCTTGTTTATGTTTATCATATTATACATGTTTACGTGCTTTTGTATGCGACCTATCATTCAACTTGTGACAACCGTGATTTAATCAGGTTAGTGATACCTTTAGAAATGGCAAAGAGTTTAATTTATGTGTTTAAGTGTTGTGCTATGTGATTTTATGTGAGCTAAGTGAGTTAAGTATGTGCATGATATCATTTTGAGGTGTTTGGGCATCCCATTTTGAGTATGGTTGTGTTGGGTAATGAGTATTCCATTTGTTCACGTTTAGTAATAATGGAAATGAATGGCGTATTGCATGTAATGCTACGTTAATAGTTGGATGATTAAGTGTTAAGCGTTTATGGGAAATGTGGAATTTTAGAAATGAAATAGGTGAGTGAAATATAGAAGTTTGTAGCAAACTTTCTAAAAATAGAAAGTGGTTTGGTGAAATGAAATTTATATTTAGAAAGTTTAGTACGTAGCGTTTAAGTAAAAAGGTTTAATAAAACTAGCTTAGGTTTTTATAAAAACTTAAGGTAATGAAGTAAATTAGTTAATTAATAATTTAAAAAAATAATAATAATATATATTTATTAAGGGGGCTAATCGGTTTTAAAAAAAAGTAGGATTGGAGTTTTATTTTTTATCAAATTGCAAACAGAAAAGGATAAGGGTTACTTAGAGTTATATCCCACAAACCTAGCTCATAATCCCTTCCTCCCCTCCCCTTGTGCCTTTGAACTCAGCCCCCAAAACCCTAAGAAGAATCGATTTTCATTGCTAGATCCAAGAGTCAATCAAGAGTGTTGTTTAGGTGCTAATCATCAAGGTAAGTGTGTTCATCCTAGTTTAAATAATGCATGCATGTAACACTTATGATGGTGGATTCTAGGGTTTCATAAAATATAGAATATTAATGATATTTAATGATTCTAGAGCGATTAGGGCTTGATTAGGCGTCTGTTTAATGGCAATCTGGTTATGGTTAGATTTGCGTTAAAATTGTTTAGGGTTGTGCAAGATTTTGGGTTTTCCTTCCCCTGTTCAAGGGTCATATATCTTGGATGATAAAAACGTGTATTGATATGTTTCTTGAGTCTATGAATAAGCCAAAAGAGTCTACTTTCCATAAAATCCGGCCTCGAAGGTTTTTAAGGTCGGGAAGTCATTCAAATAATTGTTGTAACAAAAGTGGTCAAAACAGTAAATACGGGTCAGAATTAGGTCATGTTTGTGAGGGTGGAACCCTAACTTAAAAGTGGAATTAAGTTTAGCGCTTCTACAGTAGTTAAGTTCTATATGTATATAAAGAAACACAGAAGTATAGCTTCTAATTTTATGTCTAAGTATGGTTAATAAGTATAAACATTTTAGTGCGCGTGCAGGTCCGAATTGGGACTCTTTTGAAGTTTGATTTTCTTAGGAGTACTTGTGCATGTAAATAGATTTTGGGAATCAAATGGTAGCTATGACGCAACATAAAGGTACATAGATGATTTTTAGTATAATTTATAAAGGTCACCAAGTAAGGTTTTTAAGTTAGTCAAGACACGCTAAAATTTCTGCTTTTTTGAATAAATTGTTAGGTAACTATGTAAAGTGTTCTGAGGAGGTTAAGGCTTGGGCATGGTGTCGGGGTGACCCTTGTGGTTAATAGGACTCCATCATATGCGTGCTACCATGGTATTGTGCTTTTTAGCTTGGTCGCGTGTAACACGTTTGTGTTTGTATTGTGTAGCTTGTGTTGATATTGTTTGGAAGCTGCTTGTGCATCAGGTGAGTTTCATAGCCCCTCTTTTTCTTATGATTTATTGGGGTGGAAATGATGCAAAGTATTTGGAAATGTTTTTATACTGTGATAATGTGTTGTCAAAGATGCATGGACTATACGTGACTATTGTATGTTGTGTGCTACATGATTTTTGATGTGATATTGAGAATTGCGAACTAAGTCAGGGGGATCACCTGCGGGTATCCATGGCCTGTTTAGTGGATGGTACTGTGGCCTAGCGAGCAGGAAGGTTACTTTGGGAGTATCTATGGCCTAGGCTAAGGGGGTAACCACAGTGACCTTAGTACGATATGAGACGTCTTATAGTCATTTACTGGGTATTTGTGTGATTGATTGGATTTGCATGTTAGCCTGTATGATAGTTCATTTATTGTCCTGCATAGTTTTCTTTATTATCATAGTAATTTACAGTTGGATTTGATTCTCGTGTCTTAAAACCTATGACTCTCACCAACATTATGTTGACGTTTTTAAGCATCATTTTCAGGTAATCGTCTTGAGGATAATGAAGTTAGGAAGAATGGCTAGTGAGACCGTAGGCTTGCATGCAGAGTCTATCTCCTAGAGTTTTTATTTTGGCATTTGAATTGTTTGATACTTGGTTGTTTATTGATTGTTTAGACTTTTGGATTATGTTTCCTTGTGGTATGACTTTGCTATCATAATGCAAGACTCCTTTATCTTGTGTTAGATATTGTCATGACACATTGTGTCTCATTAGTTAATTTATTTCATTTAGTTCTCTCTATTTTAGACACCATTGTGTTGTGATGATATCCATGATGTTACGCCTCATGTTTCCGTCTAGGCGGGGTGTGACAGATTGGTATCAGAGCCTTTGGTTATAGAGAAGTAGGTGGTTGAGCCTAGACAATAACCTAGGGGTCCTTCATGTAGATGCATTGAGGGCTCAAGTCTTTATTTTTATAACTGCTATGCTTCCCCTCTATTATTTTTGCATAGCTTATATATTTCGTATTTTGCTAAGTTATCATTTTAGTTATTTTGCCTACCCTCATCTGATATGATATGTATTACTTTCTTAGTATTTTAGCTATGTTTTCCCCACCCGTAAGAAGTCTCGTTGGGGAACCATTTTCCCAACTGGACTTAAGCGTTATAAGGAGCCTCTTGTGGAACCGAAGGAGATAGGATAGTTGATCGTTTGTCGGATGCGCGTAATAGGGCTGGACCGCGGAGTCGGGTGATTCTTGCGGAGGCAAAGTCAAACCCAAGCGAGGCCCAACATAAGTTTATCCCGTCCTTTACCTCGTCATGTTGTTATTGATTATTTTTTTTCGAATATTTCGTATTTTGGGAGTCGTTGCGAGACTTTCGTTCCTTTATGTCGTTTCGATTTTATTTTGATATAAGTAAGTAGTTATTTGATGGAACATCCTTTATGTGTTAAGTTGGAGTGGTTTAAGATGTGCAATGTGGAATATGTGCTTATATGTGAATTATGATTGAAATGGGTAGTCTTGGAAGTAAGTACACGTGTGAAAGGAGGCACTTATAATTATGGTGGCCAACATAATTATAAAGGCATCACACACGTAGACTTGTGACCAGGATTGCATTTATTTATGTTTGGTTGTAAGGTGGTAGTGTAATATGTTTTTTTTATATATGTATTCATGATAAGGATGGTGGTATGGGTAGAGAATTATTCTCTTACCCTAATTGGAGGATATGTTAAGTTGAGTTGTATAGATAGTAAGTTTCCCTTCTATCTAGTATTTGCGGATACCTAGTATTGCTATTATAGAGGTTGCTCGTTTGCTCGGTTGTTTGTTCGGATTTCCTAAGTTTAAGCTTAGCATCCCTTCATCGTACTTTGTTAGTAAGGATACCCGATTTTTCCTATTCGACGTCTCGATGTATATTGGTTGTTTGGAATCTGCTCTTTCAGATATAGGCGCGTTTTGTTAGTTCTTTCGTTGCATTGATTACTCGTATGAGTATCAAACGTTTCTTTTAAGCACTAATTGTTCCTAACATATTAGTGTGGATCATTACTCCCTTGGTTGTATATCCCTTGGTTTTTGTAACCCGTTGGCGACGTGTTAGTATCGATGCTTTTAGGTTTGCTCGGTTGATCGTTATTTTGGATAAGACCTTACGTTTTTTTTGGGTACGTAACGTCTTGCATGAGTTTTCTTGTACGAGTTCGTTTGATTTTATTTTGAGTATATGGTTCCTGGTGTTTTCTTTCGTTTTCAAACAATAGGATTGTGTTAGAGTCTGTATGTTGTTTTACGATCCCTTTTGGTATTATGGTGACTTTTGTTTGAATAACATATTTTATAATTGATGTCTAATTATAAAAGCCCTTTTAAAGTATTGTGTTAATGTTTGGGAAAAACTATGTTTAAAATGATCTTTATAAATAAAATATGTTTAAATGGCCTATGCATATAGGATATGAAAATTGTTGAGTGGTTAAATAGATTTTATTTTATTATAAAAAAGCAGGTTTAAAGTGATTCATAATGGTAAGGTATGATACACCATTAGATAACCATCTCTAGATTTTTATGACAACCAGAATGAATTTTATAAAGGTTACATTTAAGACAATTTTATTTATTCTTTAAAATGATTTTATACTTAAAGTAACTTCTTTATTTTAAATTGATTTTTATAAAAACATTATTTAATTTGGTCGTTCAAGTAAAGTCGATAATTGGTATAAAAATTTCCGTCTTTGGTATTGATTTTTTCTATGTGTTCATTTGTCGTGGTACGCTTGTTGGTTTTCTTTCGTTGCATTTTCACTCGGTGCATATACGTATACTTTCTTTTAAAGGATTCTTATGTCATTTGATCCACGTCTAATTGCATATGTGGAACCTCCTATATGCACTCTAGCCTTTGACTCGATAATCGTTTGTTATCCTATTCGATTGTTCGTAACCCTTGAAGTTTGTTGAAACCGTTGAGTCGTGGAAGCTTTGATGTGATTGTGGGAATGGACTGGTTGTCCAAGAGGAAGTTTGTGATAGTATGTGATGGGAAGGTGGTTAGAATACTGTTGGAAGGTGATAAGATACTTCGAGTTCATGGGGAACGTACCTTGGGAGCCGTCAAAGCCCTAATGAACGCCAAGATAGATGAACCTTGGATAAGTGTCATAACCGTGGTGCGAGATTTTACTGATGTTTTTTCGGAAGACTTGTTGGGGCTACCACCTCAGCGACAAGTTGAGTTCCGCATAGATTTGGTTCATGGAGTGACGCCAGTCGGGAAGTCTCCATATCGTCTAGCACCCTCGAAAATGCAAAAATTCTCTGAACAACTTCAAGAGTTGGAAGACAAGGGTTTCATATGACCTAGTCATTTTCCGTAGGGAGCACCGGTGTTATTTGTTAAGAAGAAGGATGGTTCTTTTCGCATGTGTATTGATTTTAGGGAGTTGAACAAACTAACTATTAAAAACCGTTATCCACTCCCTAGGATTGAGGACTTGTTTGATCAGTTACGAAGAGCGTGTCCTTTCTTAAAGATAGATTTTCGGTCAGGTTATCATCAGCTACGAGGGCATGAGGATGCCATTCCAAAGACCGCATTTCGAACGAGATACAGACATTTTGAGTCTACGGTTATGCCTTTTGGGTTAACCAATGCACCAACGGTTTTCATGGACTTAATGAACCGGGTTGCAAACCATACTTAGGTAGGTTTGTCATCGTATTCATTGATGACATTCTGGCCTACTCAAAGTCGAAGGAGGAACATGAAGTTCATTTGAAGTTAGTGTTGGAGTCACTGAGGAAGGAGAAGCTGTATGCTAAGTTTTCTAAGTGTGAGTTTTGGTTGGAAGAAGTGCATTTTCTTGGTCACGTGGTCAACCATAATGTATTCACGTGGACCCGAGTAAGAGTGAGGCAGTGAGGAATTGGATGATTATTCTTAGGATTGGCGGGTTACTACCGACGTTCATCGCGAATTTTTTTTTAGATTGTTGAACCCCCTTACTTCCCTAACTGAGAGGAATCAGAAGTATGAGTGGAGCGTAGAACAAGAAGAGGCTTTTCAGACTTTGAAGAATGATTTGTGTGATACCCCGATAAAGCGAATGTAGTGGGTGATGCGTTGAGTAGAAAGGAGAGAGTGAAATCAAGACGAGTAAGAGGAATGATACTGGCAGCCCAAAGTGAGGCGTTCAAGCAAGAGAACATACTCGCAGAAAGGCTACATGGTTTAGATCAACAGATGGAAAGAAAAGGAGACGAGAGTTTGTACTTTATGGATCGAATTTGGGTTCTATTGGTAGGAAGTGTAATGGATGAGGCCCATGCATCAAGTACATCCGTAATGGAATAAGATGTTCTTACTATAACCTTGGAGACATGTATTAGTAGCCACGTGTAGAAAAAGGATATAGCTACCTATGTTAGCAATGGTCGGATTTGTTTAAGAGGTAAAGGCTGCAATGTCAAAGACTTTTGGCTTGCTGCAGACAACTGGATACATTGAGTAAAAAGTGAATAGAATCACCATGGATATTATCACTAAATTCTAATGTCAAAGTAGTTGTGTATGATGTGATATGGTGATGTCTGATAGACTGACCAAGTTAAGCTCATTTTTCTAGCTATACAAGAAGATTACATATGTGAAGTTGCAATGATTTAATATTGATGAGATTAATAGCAAGGAATAGAATTCTGGTGACGATCAACTCAGATTGGGATGGATGATATACCTCGTGGTTTTGGCAGACGCTGCAGAAAGTGTTAGAGACGCGATTGGATTCGAGTACTGCTTAGCATCCTCAAGCGGATAGACAAAGTGAACATATGATTCAGACTTTGGAAGATATAATGAGGCCATAGTGTATATCAAATATTTGGTGTATTTATCATATGAGCATTTTGGTGTTCTCCTTTGAAGCTTTGTATGGAAGGAAATGTAGGTCGCCTATTCTATGGGCAGAGATTTGGAGATAGTAGTTTGATTGACTTGCGTTATGTACAAGAACCACTGAAAGGTAGTGGTAAATGAAAAGCCTAAAACGAAGAGAGATCGCCAAAAATAATCATATGTTGAACTTATAGACGAAAGCACTTTAAGAGTTTGAGGTTGGGAGATCGTGATATTGTTAACGGTGACGCAGAGGAAGGCGTATGCATTATGGAAAGAAATGGTAAGTTAGCACGAGATATTGCAGGACCGTTAGAGAACCATGAAAGGATTGCCTGTAACTTATAGGATGATATTACTATGATGAGTTTGAATATGAGCATGACACCTTTGCATGTTTCAAACCATAATGAAGTGTCTTTCATATCTAAATTATTTTGCATGGCCTTTGAATGAAATCAAGATCGACAAGACTATTCGTTTTGTTGAGTGAACCTTAGAGATATGGAACGAGAGGTAGAGTTTTGAAGGGTAGTAAGGATATCCCTTGTGAAAGTTCGATGAATTCAAAGTGTAATAAACCGTAGTTTAAGGTCACTATTTTACTCCGAGCTTTATTTCTATTTTCATTTTTAAGCGAGTTATTAATTTTATGTTTACCCGATTTAGTAAAAAATTCTCTTTTTTCCCCATTTTTTTTTTCTTACTTTGCGTGAGCCGTATTTTAAATATATTCCGTCTCCGCATCTCAGTTATTTCATAATCCTCATAATATTCCCCGATGATTATAATCTTCACCATTTTCATTTTCCGTTGTGTTTCGCGTTTACGTAAATTCTTGCTAAAACTCGCGTTTTCTACCTAAAACTTTACCTTTATTTAATTAACCTTACACTATACTTTAATTAAACTTAATAACAATTAATAAAAAATAATAATAAAATATTAATTTTACAACCCCATGAGCTGCCTATGGCCGGTTTTGTACATAACCACCACACAACACACTACTCTTTTTCAAAACATCATCAATTACATGTTCTTTTTCCAACACATGCAAACCCCATCATTTCACAATATTATTCAAAAACCTATCCACCCTTTCTTCCCTTTCTGCTGCTGCCTACACCATAGCACCCACCATCACCACTCTAACAAAATTCCACACCATTTATTCATTTAACATCATCCTAAAAGCCTCTTGCCAAAGTTTGGTAAAAGATTCATTAAAGATTTGAAGAAGTTAGGGCTTGTTTCTTGATGTTCTTCTTGAAGGTTTTAATTGAGGTTTTGATTGGAAGAATTATTAAATATAGAGAAAGGAGTTAGAAGCTTTTTATAATCTTGGGTTCTTTGTTCGATTCAGCCCACACAATGAGAAGAGTGATTGGTGTTTGATTTCTTAGCCTTAAACTTTCTATTTGTAAGCCCAACTTTCTTTTATAAGCCTTACCTTTTTATATTCCTTGCTTACTTTGATCTTTCAACCATGAAAATGTATGTTTAAGTTCTGAAATATATGTGTGGATTAAGTTTCTTAGAGGTGTTTTAATTAGCTGCATTGCAAGTGGTAGATGATATTAAAATGAAGTTTTATAAAGTCTTTAAGTTGAAATAATGAAGAACGGTTTAAAAACAGTAGCAAAACGTGTGTTTATCTAAAAATATTGGTCTGAAGCTATGATTCAAATTACAGACTGAAAGATACATGTATTATCATCATAGTATAGTTTTGGATCTCAACCACCCTCCTTAGGATGCGTGAGTTTATGCAAAAACACAAAATAGGTCAACATTGGACATAAGATTAAATACGAGTTTAAACTCCAAATAATTTGCCATACAATAATAGGTTTTTTAAAGATTGGATTAGTGGTATACTTCATAAGTAGCCATAGCCGTTTGACCTCACCTTCATTGCTATCCATGGTTTGGGATTATGGCCATTTTAGTAAGGGTTAACATTTTTTTAAACTTTCTGTTTTGGAATAACCAGGGGTAAAAATGGTCTTTCACAAGTTACAAAACTTTGTAAATTCTGAGACTTACATTTCCTGGAAACTAGACCAAAAAACCTTCCAGGGGTGAAAGCCTCACATATAGAACATTATGGAGCTATGAGAAATGAGTCCATGAAGTCACTTAAAATCATAAACCGAGTATTTACTTCTAGTCTAAACTTTAAAACATAAGTCCGCCGTATAAAATAAAAGATTAGAAGCCGAAACTTAGATATTGTTCAAATGCCTATAATACCATGTCACAAGTAAATTTGGGATTAAAAAGGAATTGGAAGTTTCTAGTGGAATGCCAGGCTTATCTCGGAAACACATCTCATGAACACAGTGTTTAATTTTTACGTATTTGTTACTTACTACGTACATAAATCGCGTCACTCTTTAGGAGTTGCTTTGATTACATCCCGCTCATTCGAGACTCATAATACTTCTGATCTAATTGCTCTTACGGTGAGTTCATAGCCCCACCTTTTCATTTTTAATGGTTTTCTTAAACTATTTTTGGGGTGAGAATACATGCTTGTTTTACCGAATAACTTATCGGTTACTACTACATAAGCTTCAAGAATGTTATAAACTAAAGCTTTTACTTGTCTACCACAATGATTTCCTAATACATGTTATGATACATGCCTTTTTTTACCGAATAAACTTATCGTTACTACTAACATTAATCGTTACAAGAATGTTTTACTAAAACTTTTATACTTGCTTAATTTTTTTTTTTTCTACCACATGATTTCTTACATGTTTGATACATGCTTGATTTATAAACTGGGCCACAAGAAACTTTGATGGTATAGCTAGACCCGAAAGCGATCAATTGCATGAGTAGTTAATGCCAAAGACCCAACATCATGAAGCTGTTAATTGCCTATAAAGGGTGAGCGCTAGTGACATAAAAAAAATCTATTGGGTTTGACTAGCCCTGTCCGGTGGGATGAATCGAATCCTTTCAGAGCACCCAGTCCAACGGTACAATTTGTATTTAGAATTTAGGTATATGGCATAATACCTACTTCGGGAGCAAACAAGAATGCATATGATATGCATTACCGTCAAGGTTTCGGTGTCATGAGCTCATTGCAATAGAAACGTGATTAATGGCTTGTCCGTACAACAAGCCACTCGATGAACCAAACTTGTGTATCTCTGTATCTCATACAAACCTATGATTCACTCAATGGTTATTGACACATTACTTGGATTTCGAAAACCATACTTTTGATTGTGGTAACGCTACTCTTCTTACAGAAATATTTCTTGAACTATTTCAATACTGCTTTTACTTAAACCTATGAATTCACCAACATTATTGTTGACGTTTTTGCATGTATTTTCTCAGGTTATTATCTTGCTAGCTGAGCATTGGGAGCATTTCTAAGATGCCGTGGATATCAACAAAACTCAAGGACTCAGTTTTCTTCACATTCGATAACTATTTTTCCTTAAATATACAAAATGAGTCACGATTGAAATCTTGTAATCTTGTTAAATCATAAATTATTGGGACCTGATTTTACTCTAAAGTTTTAATCGAATGTGACATTTTATCAAACGTCTCTTTTGAGGTCGTTTACTGTAACTTGTGTGTATGAACTATGAAGTAGCACCCCAAAGCGGTATTCCGTTGCGTTGTGATTTTATGAGGGTGTCACAGATTGGTATCAGAGCACTCGTTATAGCGAACTAGGTCATTTTCAAAACCTAAACTATAACCGTTTTTCGAAAAAATTTAAGAGTCATTCACCATTGCCCGATATCCGCGCGCACTTGCTCCCAGGTAACTTATATGCTCCCTTTTGCATGCTTATTGATATTATATTAATAATGAATATATATAGCTTGGTCATTATTTTTCTCTCATACGTCTATCTTATGACGTCATACTATTTATCCTTATAACTGGTCGAGTTTAAAATATTGACCACACCGACTATTGCGTACTTCCTGTTTTCCTTATTTCCCCTCAAAAAAAAAAAAAAAAAAAAACGTCATATACAGTATTATATATAGATACTCGTACATATAACACCCCGTGTTTTAGGACAATGTACGACATTAATAAAGTCACTATTTATTTTTAGTATTGTACGCGTTTGTTTTTAATGGAAATCGTTAAGTTAAATCGCGTAAACTAAAAATGATCATTCAATGTAAACGGGCATTAAACGATTAAATGTTTACATCAAGCAAGTGTTATATGATTATTATGAGGATAATTAATAACATTGTTCATCTTATTTTTATTGGCTACGTAAAATGCTTACGTTTCACGATAAAACGCGTTTCGGCATTCCCGGAAGCACCAAAACCTAACTACGCTTAAACGAATACCCACGATTATACCCAATACCCAAAATAATCAATATAACATCACATGGGAGCCTATGTGGCCGAAATTTTCAAGATAGGACCAAGAGATATCAACTTGCTAAAAATATCTAAGTTAAGAAAGATCATAAAATATCTAGATATTATAAATATCTAGATATTATAAGAAACCACTTAACCTTGAGCAAGGGTTAGAAAGTAACCATGGTTAGGTTAGTTAGATATTTTGACTATATATAGCATGCATATACTCTTCCTTTCTTAAACACTTAACACATACTCTTTCTCTCCTTTCTCTCTATATAAGCCACGGCCAAATAAGCTCATATAAGCTATCCATACGAAATTTTCCTACAATCTATACAACCCTTTACACATCAATCCTAAGGCATACTAAAGTGTTTTCAAGCATCGGTTCATCATTTGCAAGGTTTAAGGAAGAAAAGGGAAGATTAGGGTTTCAAACCTAATCTAGGGTTTATAAGCTTGTAAGCTTTGGTTTTGAGTCTAAACACGGGTTTAGCATTTATTTCTCATCTCATACATCATCCCTAAGGTCTTCCTAATTCCTTTATACTTTTTATTATCATTATTTTATGTATTATATGTTAATTATGGCTATAATCACCACTAAGGACTTTTTAATATGTAAAATGAGTTTTCATTTATGCTTATGATTTTATGCACTTATTCTTATGTCATATGGTCATATATATCATGGAAAAATAAATGTAAAAGTATGTTAACCTATGGATTAAGTATAAACATGTTTAGGTTAAATTAGGGTTTTATAAGGTTACTTAATCTTCACATGTGAAAATAATAGAAAGTAAATTGTTAAACTTGTTAATCATGGACAAATGGAAAATATATGGACTAATGGACATTAATATAAGTATCACATATGTTACATATAGTTATTAGGGTTTTTAAAGTAAACTACTAAATTAAATAATGCATAAAACAAGTTTTAAACACATTTTGGAAAAATAATATCTTAGGGGCTGTTCTTTATAAACATCAATAATATGATAAAACTTTTAATTACGAGAACGTGTTCGAAAGAATCACTAAAAACGGAGCTATAACGAATAAGATACGGCTAAAACGGGTTTTACGTTAATTAAAACTAAAAACGAGTAAAATAGCTGTCGTGAACAGTAAAAAACACTATTCATCTCATTCAGAAACTTATACTTTATTAAAATCAATATATGATTAAACTTTTAATTACGAAGATCGTTTTGTTATTGTTCGAAAGAATCACTAAAAACGAGCTATAACAGAATAGAGATACCGGCTAAACGGGTTTTTCGTTAATTAAAACTAAAACACGAGTAAAATAGTTGTCGTGTGAACAGTAAAAAAACAGCTATTCATCCGCAGAATATCAATACTTTGAAAAATGTTAATTTTTGAAAAATGTAATATTTTGATCGCTCGTCTTACTACGAAGACGTGGACGTAAGAAACGCGAGCAACGGGCTTAAAACGACCAAATTAGGTCATTTTTACGAAAAGTATATTTATAAACGTTTTCACTTTATAAATATTATTTTACTAAAACGATTAGTCGGTGATTATGCTATATAGAATATTGAGTGGTTATCAAAGTGCTATATTACTAGGGAGTTTCATAATGAGGCCTCTTCGGATGGCGTATCGACGATGTTGTTGGATTTACGATTTAAAGTATCCTAACTCCTCGAACGTCATGTCATGACCTCTTTAATTATGATAGCCCGAACGATAGCACGACGTAACTACTATAAGATTATATTGAATGTTATAAATTGAAGTACTCGGTACTTATACGACCTTAATTTAAATAGGTTGCATCAAACGTTTTGCGTGACATTTTATCTGTGATTATTGGACTATCAGTACTCAAGGTGAGTTCATAGCCCCCTTTTTACTACTTAATTGTTTTACAAACTCTAAGGGGTGAATTACATTGCTTATTTTACTATTGGACACAAGTGTTTTTCTAAGTGTTTTCAAAGTGTTTTAAACTGTATGCTATCCAGATTACTGCCTGAATATTATTGCCTAAGTTACCACTATTGCCAATTAAGTCCCTACTATATCATGAACCGTCAATTGCTATTGTAGTGAGCGCGAGTGTTGTGGATAGATCTATCGGGACTGACAATCCCCACCTGGAATTTCTGGTCACAAGTTGACCATGGTGCATTTAACATTGAGAATACTTTTAGGTTGTTGGCAAGCATCCTATACATTTGGGGCACAAACTAGTTAAGGCTTCGGGTTCATGAGCTTAGTGCAATAATAAACGTTTTGGACTACTAAATGTGTTTTAGAGTCTATTATTACATCGATCTTGTGGTCCACCAATTTACCAACAAACCTATGATTTCACTCAACCTTTGTGTTGACTTTTAGCATGTAAATTTCAGGTCCTAGGGTATGAAGACTGAAGGGGAGCCGTGGCGGATATCAATGAAGATGGATTCTGTGTTTTATCTAAATTATATGCAACTTTTGTCTTTCATAAAACTTAAGTCATCTTTTGAGATTTTGTTTAAATGTATGTTGGATGTTTATGACATCAAAAACTTATGGGACCTAATGTATTAACTCTGATATTTTGCTATAAATGAAATATTATCTTAAAACGTCCATTCTTGGTCGTTTCCTATATCTTGTTTGTTGTACTTGAAGTAGCACCCCAATGTTACTATTCCGCTGCTACCTGATTTTGAGGGTGTTACGGCTTGGGAGGAAGGAGCAATTGGATTAGTGACAGTTTTTGCAACAGTGTTATGACAGCTTAGTGACTACTTTGTGACAGTTTTAGGACAGAAAATTGGTCACTAAAATGGCAGTTTTTAAGTTTGTACCCTTTGATAGTACCCCTTGCTTTGTCCGATATAACTAGTATGTACCGCTAGTGTTGACAGATATCGGACGACACACACTTTTGGACGTGTTTGGATCTCGGACGATGATGTGGATAAAGGCTCGTATTGGTGATTATTTTTTTGATGAAATTTGGTGCAATAGTCTTTGAAACGGGTATGCACATTCGGTGCAGTGGACTTTGTTCAAATATGCGACAAGGATACTCTTTTGATGGACATAAGTTGATGGACACTTAAGATTGCAGGCATTGTGCCGCCTACGTATTTGATAAATTGACTATTTCATTTTGCAGAATTATGTGAACATGGGCTACTTTCTATTAGGTAACAGTTGATCGCGTGTTAACGAAAGTTTGAACACGAGTGGACGATTGTTACAGTCTCGTAGAGTCCTACGATACAACTAAGCTGATAATTGCGTGGTCACGTAAGTATGGATGATGGAAGCGCACCTAGATGATCTTCTTAATGATTACTGTTTGGAGCTTAATAAGTTCGAGGTTTAAAAGATGGTAAACATGTTCGTTTAAGGGGAAGCTTATTTTTGTTTATTTGTTTTACCATCTACATGCACTCCTATTTGATTATGACAAAAAGGGGAAGAGTGCATGGATTCAGGGGAAGTTCTTCATCTATATTAGCTTCAAGGGAAGCTTGTGCTTATTGGTTTTGTCATTATCAACTAGGGGAAGATTGTTAGGAATTATACTTTGAGTTGATTATGACAAAACATATTAAAGATGGAGGATCTACAAGACAAAGCTGGAATAACATTAATGCTGATTGAAGATTAGTCAAATAGTATTTAATGCTGATTTATAGTTTCCTAATTTTATTTGATCTTATCTTGTCTTGTAAACCCTAACCCCTCTAGTATATAAAGAGGGGTAGGTGTCTAGGTTTATCATTCATTTAATTCACAATGTAAACCTAAAGGTGTGTGTGTGTGTACTCTAGGCGTCAAGTCTTTGTAAGACGCCTAGGATTATAGTTAGCTTATTAGTAGCTTAGTAGTATAGTAAGCCTTTGTATCCTGATCAAATACAATGAAAGGCTTAACGTTTATTAGTAACACCTTGTTCTTAACTATGATTGTTTTATTTGTTATTCCGCTGGATCATGGTTATGATATCCTAGATGAGCTAGATCGATTTTCAACATGTGGTATCAGAGCGGGTTGCTCTTGATATCTAGGATTCAAGGTTTTATGGTTAGCCGTGTGCCGTCTAGGTGATGGTACATGTGTAGGTGCAGCCTCATCAGTCTCAAATGCCTCTGTATCCTCAGCTGAAGGAACATGGTCAATAACAGGTGCATTAGGAGAGTCGGCTGAAGAAAAAAAAAAAACTAGTGCTGCTCCTCCTCCTTATCAAAAGGGCCTAATCATTACATCATCATTCGTGTCATCATCATCATCATCATCATCATCGGAGGGCTTGTAATCATCATCCCCTCTATCAGCAGGATAATAAGCATGATCCTCCTCGGAGTCCTCCTCCGGATCCTCCTCCAGATTGAAATCAGCTATTAGCCTGGTGATAGGTCTACGGGTGAGGCATCAACAGGTAGAGGCTGGTCCTCCATGGGTGCCTCATCATCAGATGGTACTAGGTACTCGGGGTACTCCGGCTCAGGTACGTATGATACCTCGACAGGTGAAGGTGGGTGCTCAGGACCTGATACATAGTCCAGATATGGCGAGGCTACCGGCCACATAAGGAGTCCATTGTATCTGTATATGATGACTCGCGGAGAACCTCCGTCCAATAGCTCCTCATCAGCTCCCCAAAATATCCTCCCTGGCTCAAAATCGATGTAGACAGATGTGTAGGTAACCGCAGATGATGCCGAAGACATGACTGAATTTGTAACACTCAAACAGAGTTTACATTAGTACATATATAAGACTCATAATAATATACTTAATATATTATAAACACGTATATGAATCATGCAGCATCTAGTACACTCAACTAATGCAACAAGTAATGTATGAATGAATGAGTGAATGAATGTCTCTTAAAAATCCCTTTGTATGATGCAATGTTTGAAAACGGTTATAGTCTTAGTAAAACGTTTAACCTGGTTCTTTATAACCTTGGCTCTGATACCAATCTGTAACACCCCCAAATAGGGTCGCAGCGGAATAATGTATCCGAGAGCGTTACTTCATAGATCAATAGCACAAGATATAAGAACGACCACTATACGTGTCATTTTAATAAGATACATTGGGTTAAACAAAATACTTGTTCATTACGTAAGCTCATGACTTCAAATTGTTCGACAATATAAATAAAGATTTTGGTTTATAACAAATGTTCCCAAAATGTAATACGACCCAAATCTTTAGTAGCGACTCTCCAAAGAGTGACCCCCAATGTATCTTGGCACCTCGTGCCTTATTGACCTGAGAAAAACATGCTTGAAATGTCAACATAAAGTTGGTGAATTCATAGGTTTATGTAAATCAATTATAGGACCACAAGATTTCCAAGTGTATGATTAAGCAACAAATGCAAACATCATAAAAAGTAATTACGTTTTCCTAAGCTCATGACACTGAAGCTCGACATGTATGAATGCAATAAATTGCCAACATTGCCTGTGAATGATGTTCTACCAGCAAACATCCCAATCCGACATGGTATACGTTTGTTGTCCGGCAAACTGGCACAGTGAGAGCTACTCACCCAAACATGGACGTCAATCCCAAATGAATCTATTTATAACACTCCTACTTACAATCTAGGAATTGACAGTTCATGATAATGCGCTTAGTGGGTTATCGCTACTTAGGCAAACACGTAATCATTGTAAAATGTACACTTGTGTCCAATTGTAAAACAAAGCATGTTCTCACCCTAAGGATGTAAATCATTTAAATAATTGTAAAGCAGGGGGGCTATGAACTCACCTTAGTAGGTAGTCCTATGTGAATGGTAATTATACCCAATTATGGCAATGAATCACACCGTCAAATACCTAAGTAAATACGGCCAGTCTTAATCTACAAGGTTTAGGCCTAACGATTCATGCATAAAAACTATAATAAATTGCTAGTTTATATATACTGTTATCATTTATGTGGTGGTGCACATGTTTATTGTATTCGTCTTTGCTCGTTCGCTCTTTGGAAGGTATACGACTACGCACGTACAAGTATATGTATAAGTGTTATTAATAAATAAATATATACATATATATATATATACATATATATATATATACATATATATATATATACATATATATATATACATATATATATATATACATATTATATATATATATATATATATACTAAATCGTGTTGGGTATCTATTCGTAAATCGTGTTTTAATTTGTATAATATCCGTTTAATATTATGACTAGTCCGATACGTTAAGTGTTTATAAAAATCACCTTTGCTCATAAAATATCCTTAGGTTTTCTATATTTACAAAAAAAACAGTCCTTATGTTTATGAAATTTGATTATTGACAATTTTAACCCCTTAAGTTCCCAATTTTACACTTTTAGTCCCTTAACTTCCAAGAATTACATTCTAGGTCCAAATAAGTTTTTAAAAGTGACAAAAGGCTTCATTAGACTCCAATAAGCCATATAAGCTGTGACAACTTATAAATAAGCTCGAATGAGCTTATTTAAGCTTATTGGACTTTTTAGGCCCGTTAAGGTCCATTAAGCATTCTAATGGTCCAATAAGGATTTCAAAATCATGTAAGCTCTCAATAAGCTCCTCTAAGATTATTGAAGCTGTTAAGTTGCTTTTTTAGTTTGGCTTATCCGTAAGCCAATAAGCTCTCGATAATGGGCTTTTGGGCCTATTATGAACTCGTTAAAGGTTTTTAAGGTGTGGGCGTATTTTCAAGAGATCTAATAGTTTATCTAAGTCTATAATAAGCTCCATAAGCTGCATAAGCTCACAAATAAGCTGTTTAAACTTATTCGTGGCGTATAGACCCATTTTGGCCACGGTAATGGGTTGCCAAGCCCATCAAGTGTCCGATTTGGTTTCTAATGTATATTAGGGTTCATATAAGTCCCATAAGTATATCAAACCCCTTAATAAGTTCAAGGAGCTTATTAATAAGCTGTGGACTCCACAGTTATGGCCTGTTGGGCATGCTTGGCCCAATAGTAGGCTGTTGGGTTCAATAAGCCCATTAGTGGTCCGTTAAGCTTATTACTAGCTCTAGGGTTCCATTAGGGTTTTCGTTAAGTCTTCAAGTCTTTGTTAAGGCCATCCTAAAGATTCCCCTTATACCAAATCCATAAGCCATGTTAACCCTTGGTGGGCTACATGGCCTAACAGCGGACATATACGTCCACTGTGGGTGCGTATGGTTTGTGTTCGAGGTGTTTAACCACAAACCAAACACTTTAAGCTTATTTGACCCACCTATGGTTATTTTTTTTCTTTTTTTTTTTCTTTTTTTTTTTTTTTTTCGCTCGTGCTTCAACACATGCATAATGATTATAAGTTAATATGATCCTTCCTCAATGACAAGCCATCAAGTTATCATATAAATGTTTACGTGTGGTTTTCGTGCAAATCGTGTCCAAGTGTTAGAACTCCACGTTGGTCCTTATACTCATGATAAAACGAATTTGATTAAGCTTTAGCTTGTTATTAAACCTTGCTTTGCACATTTTAACATAGTCTAGCACCACACATGATAAGTATATATACATATATGCATCGTGAACCATGCATGGTTGAACCATGCATGTTCATACTCACGTTAACTTGTTCCACACAAGTTAACGTGACCCATTTCGACTAACAAGAAAATAGCAAGTAAGAATATGAATACGTATGAGTTAGACTCGACTTACAAGGAGTCCTAGCGTCTTGTTTGGTGTTGTGAGAGTTGTGATCTAACCCGAATATATAACCCACTTCCTAGCTTAAATCCGTGGCTTCTTTACTTTTAAAACCTTACACGAATCAAACCTTATCTTCCTTGATCACACTAAGATAACCTAAGTTACTTGTTCAAGAGTGATGGTGAGATTATGAAGGTGTTTGTTCGCGGCTTATGACCCGAAACAAGAGAAGGGAATGAGATGGTTTTGCTTGGAGAGAGTTTGTGTGTTTAAGAGTTGTAAGAAGTGTTAAGTGTCAAGTATGAGTGGGTTTATATAGGCTTAAGATTAGATAGCTTTTCTAGTCCCTAATCCAAACCAAGCCGTGCCCTAATAGGGTGGTTTCATGGTTTCTAGTTAAGCACTCATGGTTTTGTTAATACCTCCTAAGTACATCCCATAAATGCAAGATCATTATACAAGATTGCTTAGGATTTTGATAATCTTGAGTTTGTGTAGGGTGTGTGTTAGCCGCAGGTATCCAAGACACAAAATAGATCCAATGTGGTCTTTATCCTTTGGTCAATAGCTTCTTAATCAC
Organism: Tanacetum coccineum; assembly: GCA_026074375.1. NCBI lineage: Eukaryota > Viridiplantae > Streptophyta > Magnoliopsida > Asterales > Asteraceae > Tanacetum > Tanacetum coccineum. The sequence goes on from BQNB010055846.1 coordinate 29,122, forward strand.
AAGTTTATAAACCCTAATACATTACATTAATTAGTTAGATGTAGTACTTATACTTAGCATGGATAATAGAAGATTTCTAGTTGTGTAGGACGCTTAGTCGTGTAGTATTAGGAGGGAAAAAGGGATTTGAAATCTCATGCAAGATATACAAGTACAATCTTTAATTAGAAGAAAATTGTATAAGATTTGCTAGACCTAGTTGTTTACACATGAGTATTGTGTTTTAATCTAGCCACAATCGGCCTTCATGGCTTAATAACACGAAATTTTTTTGCGTTTACAGGTTAAACGTGGTTATTAGGTTAAAATTAGGTATGTTAGGGCATTTCCTGTTGTGTCTATTCGTATTTTATTGCAAACGTAAGCCTTTATATGGAACAATAAAAAATTAAAATGTCGCAAAAGGATAATAATTACATAACATTTGCTTGACGTAAACCTTAATTTATTTGGTGACGTTTAAGTTGATGATTTATTTCTTGTTAAGCGATTTAACTTAAAGTAATTATGAAGGTAAACGTGTACTAGACTAAAATAAACAGTGAAGAATAATAGGAGTCGTAAAACGGCCTGAAAATCTGAAATGTTACATTTGGTGATGGAATTGAAGGCATGACCTTTTCATAATCATTTTCTGGATCCGTTTTCAAATCGTTGACAGAAATCATTTTATAAGAAAAAGAGTTTTTGTCACAAAGTTTTGTGTAATCCTCATCGTCGGATTCGTCAAATGATATTTTAAAGTCAATTTCATCGTTAACAATTGTCTTACTTTGAGATTTGCATTATAGTGTTATCCTGTGGTTCAAAGTCATCATTATCGACTATAGTGGGATAATTCATGTTCCACAGAACTAAGGTTGCAAAGATCGTCCTCAACCCTGATCTTTCCATATGTAGCAGTTTGCCAATTAAACACCTGACCACGCCTACAAGCTTTTTCTTCTTCAAACTTGATATACTCTTCCATAGTCATGCTGGGATCATCCATCCTGAAACAATCTTTCTAGAAAAACTATTAAATAACAAATACGTCGCGTTCAGTAAACTGAATACGTCGTATTACACAAACAGAATAAAGAAACAAGCAGAATAATATACTAATCTAAATTACACTAATCCTAAGGGTTAGATCTAATGTAATGTTAAAAACCAAAATATCAAATAAAAATCTAGATTAATTTTTCACTCCTCGGCAACGGCGCCAAAAAAACTTGATGTGCTGTGGTTGTATGGTATGTTTAGATGAATTCAAGTTTTAAATTTTTATTTTTTTTTTTTTTTTTCACACACTATTTTTTTTTTTTTTTTTTCCCCCCCCCCCCCCCCTTTTTTTTTTTTTATTTTTTTTTTTTTTGTTTTTTTTTTTTTTTTTTTTTGTGCCGACTCGAACCAAAAACAACACTTTAACGGGCAGTGTACCCAATCGGTAGTAGTTTCGTGGTAAGTAGGGTGTCGAACACTTGAAGCGAGGTTAAATCTATCAATTTAATTAATATCTTGGTTATCTAGTCTATGTTATATTCTAATCTAAACCTATGTTAAACCTATGTCAGTCTAAATCCTAATTCTAATGGGAAAAGGAGGGTTTTCAGCCTGATAGACTAGCACGGTTTGGTTGGTGACTACAATAAATTCAAGACATTGTTACCCACGCAAGCTAACAGAAAAAAGATAAAAGAGCGGTCGAACCTTATATAAGAAAACTGTATTAACCATTATTAATCCGATTAGAACGTTGGTTTATTTATTTAGTGCAATGATTTCTTCTCTCGAGGTGGCATATCATTCTTAAGACTTAGGCGTTACATCATCCTAAGACCTAGAACAACATTAATTCCTGTCCATAAATTAATAGCTTTCCGCATAAAGCATCCTCATTTGCTTGATTAAAAATATATCTTAGGGATTAAAGCAATGGTGATCTTGTTAAACCCTAGCTCATAGAGACTTTACCCACTTACCGCTTAATGGCAATCTATACACTAGTAGTCCACTTGTCCAACTATCCAATGGAATCAGAACGTTATTTGTTGAATTATCTAGGTCACCTGCTAGTCAACACGATTAATAAACCATCAGCAATATCCAATTAACTAGTTAAGCCCGAAGCGTATCCTAGACACAGACTTAGAAGGACAATACTTGTGTAACTATTATTCTAGATGTATAAATTACTATATGGAGAGCTATCTTGGACTCTAGATCCACTTGGTCCACTTTGCTAGATCCAGTTGAATGATAGGTCACATACAAAAGTGCGTAAACAAGTATAAATTGATAAACATAAACAAGCACTCAACGATAAATCAAGAAATCGATATAAACAAATACCAAACATTCAGATCTTTATAATAATGGCTAATACCCGAAGGTATTAGCCTTTAAACGTCATAATAAATACAAGAGTAATAATTTAGCCAAGGTAAACTAACCGAGTTAACGAATGATACCAAAAACTGAATGATTACTAAAGTATATGGAATTACACGATGTCTTCTATGGAATTGAATACGTTGCTCGACCTCTTCTGCTCTTTTTCTCCTCTGAAAATTGACTTTTGTGGTTTAGGTATCGAGAATATGATTTAGCACACTTAAAACTCGTTTTTGAGTTTTCTATTTATAAGGTCTGGAAGTCGGTTGGATACGGCTTATCCGTGTATTGAATACGGCGTATTGGGGATTTCTTGAAGTAGGGACCACATTTGATATCTTCCAGAATATTATATTGATTCCATATATTGAATACGGCGTATTGAGTCCTCTGGATACGCCGTATTGATCTTCATTCCTTTTATGGTCTTTGGTGAGTGCAGGCACGGATACGCCGTATCTTCCTTGATGGATACGGCGTATTGGTCTTCAGAACAGTAATCTTCAAAATATCTTCATTTAAGCTCCAGAATGCGCGCCTTTTGCTATCTTTCACCAATTACTCCATAATTACTGCAATTCTCAAATATAAATGATTAAGTAACAATTCTTTGCAATAACTATACAAAATGGGTTAATATCGTGGGATAAATGATGCTATAAAATAGACGTTATTTGATGTCATCAGGTGTCTAAGAGCTGAGTGATCGGTGTAAATAACCGTTTTGGATAACACCAGATAGGGTCTGAATTTATCGAATGCAAAGACTACAACCATTAGTTCTTTTTATGTAACTGTATAATTTTGTTGAGTTGCATTGAGAGGTTTACTTGCAAAATAGATAGGATGAAAGTGTTTTCCATCTTTTTGTCTTAAGACTGCTCCAACTATGAAATCGCTTGCATCACACATTAGCTCAAATGGAAGATTCCAATTCGGGATTATGATTACCAAAGTGCATGTGAGTTTTTCTTTTAATGAATTGAATGCTTTGTGACATTCATCATCGAAATCGAATGGAGTATCTTTTTCAAGCAATTTTGTTAAAGAATGGATAATTTTTGAGAAGTCGTTTATGAAACGTCGGTAAAATCCGGCATGTCCCAAAAAACTTATAATGCCTTTAACAATAGTGGGGGGGGGGTGGAAGTATAGAGATTACGTCGATTTTGGATTTGTCAACTTCAAGGCCTGCTCTGTACACTATGTGTCCAAGAACAATTCCTTCTTTAACCATAAAGTGACATTTTTTCCCAATTAAGGACAAGACTTGCGTCTTTACAACATTTGAGCATTTTATCAAGATTGTGTAGACAATTATCGAAAGAGTTTCCAAAGAAGGAGAAATCGTCTATGAATACTTCTACAGATTCTTCGATCATGTCATGAAATATTGCTAACCTGCACCTTTGAAAAGTGGCGGGTGCATTGCAAAGACCAAAAGGCATTCGCTTGTAAGCGTATGTTCCAAAAGGGAAAGTAAAGGTTGTTTTTTTATCCAGAAAAACCATCGAGGAAACAGAAGTATTTATTTCCTGTGAGTCTTTCTAACATTTTATTAATGAATGGCAAAGGAATATGATCTTTTACAGTTGCTTCATTTAGTTTACGATAGTTGATACAAACTCGCCAACCCATAATGGTCCTTGTTGGGACAAGTTCATCTTTTTTGTTTGTGACTACTTTGATACCTCCTTTCTTGGGTACACAGTGGATCGGGCTTACCCAAGGGCTATCGGCTATTGGATATATAATACTTGTATCGAGGAGTTTTACTATTTCTTTTTAACTACTTCTTGCATGTTTGGGTTTAATCGTCTTTATTTTTGAACAACATGATTTTGTCATCTAGAAGTTGAATTTTATGTTTATAGAAAGATGGACAGATACTAGGAATGTTTGTTGTTTTCCAAGCAAAAGCTTGCTTGTATCTTTTAAGAACGGAGATAAGCTTATTTTTGTTTTGTTCAGAAAGCTTAGATGAAATGATCACAGGAAGAAGAGAAGGTTCTTCCAAGAATGCATATTCTAGGTGATCAGGAAGAGGTTTGAGTTCAAGATCCGTAGAAGGTTCATCAAGGGATTTCTTGATTTTATAATCTGTGTCGAATGTGATTTTATAAAGGTTATTTCTTCTCAATGATTTCAGGTTCAGTATTTCTTTTGATATTCATGGCTATGAATTCATCGAATTCGGCAAATATTTTATCTTCTAGAGGGGCTCCTTTGATGGAGTAAAGGTTTTTACTACCTTCATCGAGTAGAGCATCGAAATCTTCTTCTAAGATTTCATCAATAACATCAATACTAAAATATGTATCGTCATTTAAATAGGAATGTTTCATCGCGGAATCGATAGAAAAGATCATACGTTCAAAACCAACTCCAAGATTGAGTTGTTTTTGTTTTATGCGAATTGCAGCATCTGCGGTATGTAGGAAAGGTCTTCCTAGGATGATAGGAACTTTGCTATCTTCCTCCATTTCGAGAATAGCGAAATCCACAGGAAAGGTGAATTTACCAACTTCGACTAGCATATTTTCAGCTATTCCAATAGGGTATTGGAATAATCTTTCTGCTAATCTCACGCTTATTTTAGTTGGTTTAAGAGTTTTGAGAGATAATTTTGCATAGAGAGAATACGGCATAAGATTAATGCTAGCGCCAAGATCGGCCAAGGCGTTGCAAGAGAAAGTTTTGCTAAAGGTACATGGAATAAGAAAACTTCTGGGGTCTCTGAGTTTTGGTGGAACTTTGTTTTGGATAATAGCTGAGCTTTCATTGCTAAGAAAAGCTGAATAAATCTGGTCAAGCTTATGTTTGTTACTAACAAGTTCTTTGAGAAATTTGCCATAGTTTGGCATTCCTACTAAAACGTCGACAAGAGGTACGTTGATTCGAACGGCTCAAATCATATCAAGGAATTTTCCGTATTGTGCTTTGATTTTCTATTTTCGAAGGCGTTGAGGATATGGAATTCTTGGTTTATATGGCTTGGGTGTAGGCGCTTATTTTGGTTTTGGTGTTTAAGGCTGAGGTGTGGGTGTTTGTGTCGATTCTTCGTTTTCATCATCACTGTCGAAGGTAATAGGAGTCTCAAAATTGTTTTGAGGATTGTTAAGGTTGGTGGGTGGGTCATAGGATCTATCACTTCTTGTAAATATGGTATTCACATGCTCGTTTCGAGCTTGAGGTGGTTGCTATGATTTAGGTAGGTTACCTCGAGGGTTTGGTTGAGTGTTACTTGGAAGAGATCCAGAAGGTCGAGCAGATTGCTTGTTAGCAAGTTTGTCGAATTTTGCTTCTAAATTTTGGATCGAGGCTTGATGGTTTTTGGTGGTTGTTTCTATTTTGGTTTTAAGGTCCATGAATATTTCTTTAACAAAAGCATTTGTTAATTGTTGAGATTTTATGAAATCGCTTAATTGTTTTTGGATGTCGGGTTTATCATCAGTGTTGGATCGGTAATAGTCTCGGTTGTAATTGATTCTTCCATTTGAACATCAATTATCGCGATTTGAGTCACGTTCACGATAATCGTTATAAAAATGAATACGTCAAAAGGTTTGCATAAATTTCGCTTATACTTCACGAGACATGGGTGTGTCATCATTGTTACAATCTGCAATTGAGTGACTACCTCCGCAGTAATTACATTCGGTACGAGATTTCATTTCTTTGTACTGAGCATCCATTTTCATGGTCATGGCATCCATTCTTGCCATAATTTTGTCAGTATCAGAATTACTAATGCCTTCATCAGCGAAAGCTACAATTTTACGAACAACAGCTTTGGGTTTTTGGTTTTTAGCCCAATCACGCTTGAGTAAGACTTTGTCTTCGAGAAGTTGATAGGCTTGATTTGGGATTTTGTAGAGAAAGATGCCTCCAACTATGGTATTTAGAGCTTCTTGGGTTATTTCATTAAGGTTGTGATAAAAGATTTTTATGATATTGCCTTTGGTTAAACTGTGTCCATGGCAATTTCTGAGTAATTCTTTCATACGAAGCCATGCATCGGTTAGAGTTTTGTGTTCGTGTTGGGAAAATCCTTGGATTTCTCCAGGAAGTTGGTCAAATAGAGTTGGGGGAAAGAATCGGCTTATAAAGGCGGTCTGAAGTTCGTCCCAGGATTCAATAGTTCATTCGTTAAGTTCATCCAACCAAGTTTTTGCTTCACCCGTGAGTGATAGGGGAAACATCATAAGTCAGACAACTTCATTTTTGATTGCTTCGTATTTGAACATATCACATACACCAAGAAATTCGTGAATGTGTTTGTGAGGATCGGTTTTAATTCTATAATCGATTTGGTTACCTCTGACAAGAGTCAAGTGATTAGCTTTAATGGCAAATACATTAGCAGTTGCGGGTATGGTGATTGCCGGACTGGGAGTCGAGGCGACAACGCGGTCAGCTTATGGGTTCATCATCGGGATTAGCCATAGGTTCGTGATTTTCAAGAAAGTTGAGAAAAGTGTTGGAAATGGGCGATATCGAGGATAGGTGGATATACCTCTCTCAGGTTTTTGGGTCATTCGTCCTTTCGTTTGAATGAGACTCTCCTGTTTCGTCTACAAAGTCTAAGATTCAAGGTTCTTTTGGGTTCTTCTAGTGGTTCAACAAGTTCAGAATTGGAATCACGTGTATGCATCCAAAGTTAACTGTTTGAGAAGGGGTATCGAAGGTAAGAGAGCAAAATTGAAATTGGAAGAAATCGATTTTGTTTTTTGAGAAGAGAAGTGTGGCGCACAAAGGAGATTGTGCGGCGTACTTTGATTCGAATTTTTAAGTTTTTGATTAAAACTGTTTTGAATTTATAAAGGGTTGTTTTTAATTTGGGGTGTAAAGCTTAAGATTAAACGTTATAAAGAGGGATGAGATGATTCAGAGTTTCAAGGAGAAACGTTTTAGAAAAAAAGTTTGTTTTGCAGAAAGTGCGGCGTACTCGTGAAAATGTACGTCGGGTTCGTGATTATAGGGCCAAGTGCGGCGCACTTGGTTGTGTGTGCGGCGCACTTTTTGTAACAGAAGTCACAGAAAGTGTGCAGAAGCAAGATTTTAAAGGAAAAAGCGATTATGACTTGTTTTAAATACTTAAAAATGATTATAGAACAAAATTAAATCCCCGGCAGCGGCGCCAAAAACTTTGATGTGTTGTAAAAGCTTTAAAGGTATAATACTAGTTTCACCGAATTTTTAAACCAACACACGGGTAAAGTATAACCCACGTATGTAGTACAATATTTCAGGTAAGACCAGGTATATCCACAGGGATTTGGTTATGTTGGTATAATCACAAGAATTTAAGACAAATTATAATAACTTTAACAAATAATTAACGAAGAGTAAATTCAATAATAAGGAGATATGACTACTCGGATAGCTTCATATAATTCAGTAGCAATGGTGATGATTATGACCTCAATTCTATTTATAATCCACGGAAAAGCTTTTCTCGTCAAAAGAGAGTTTTCACAAATTAACCGTTTTAACTCAAGACTTATATTTGATTGACTTAATCAAATGTGTCACTCAATTAACCAAGTTACCATCATATCAAATATATTTTGTTTACCAATTAACATGAGCGGATTCCAGCAACCAAATGATAAAGACCGTAGACAAATCTTTAAAACCATATAGTACATGTGACACCCCGCAAATTTCCGTTCAATATTTCAGCCGTTACCGGTCGATAATTTGAATTTTTAAAGTTTCGTTTAACTTTTCCGTTTAACCGGGAAATTGTTCCGTTACTATCTAAGAATCGTTACCGGGACTGAACCGGGTTACCAAACGTTGTAGTATTTTGGCAATATCCACGTTTTAGAATTTTAAGGCAATATCTAAAATTTCATAATTTTCCAATCTTGATAAAAAACTTTTGAAGATATTGTGTTCGTGGTTGATATTTATTATATTTAGGTTAGTTATAAACAACGTTTGGGTTGTTTCTAGTCATCAACCATCCTTCTAAACCACTTCTTTTTGTAAGTCTCTTAATCTTCTTAAAATTTGTACTTTTATGATCATCTTAATGCGTACATACTAGTTGTACAACTTGTTTCGTAAAAATGTAGATTTTGAAACTACGTAAACCTTAAAAGGTTGTATGTACTACTCGAAAATAATAAAAGAAATATAAGGAAAGTATAGTTTTGTGATCGTGGTTATTTTCATATAATAAAAATGTTACCCTATGGCTTATTATGTTCGGCTTATTTAAAATAAGCATTTGAGAAAGCTTATTGGATTTTATTTGAGCTTATTGGGCTTATGTTTGGTTCGGCCCAACTAGGAAACAAAAGAAAATGATTTTTGTACCTTATTATGTTTGTCTTATGTTTATTGGCTTATTTTTATAGCTTATTTTGAAAGGACAAATTGTGAGCTTATTCGGCTTAACAAATAAGCCTGAATATTGCTTATTGGGCTTTTAGCCGCGTCCCACACCAAAAGCCCAACACCACGAGCTTATTCTTGAGCTCAAGTGGTTCACCTTATTTTACTTGGGCTTATCGAGAGCTTATTGTAGCTTATTGATGAACCGAGGACTTATTCGATGCTTATTGGCTTAACGAGCTTAATAAATGGACCCATGTGAGCTTATAAGATTTTGGCCCAACACACAAGCCCAAACCATGACTTAAGGCCCACGATTGGCTTAATGGGTCTTTGACTTGGCTTATTGTGAGCTTATTGATAGCTTATTATTAAGTCACGTGTTTATTATTTAATGTTTTGCTTATCGGACTAAATGGACAAGTTAAAAACCCGTGTTTTCAACTTAACGGGCCAAAGCCCAACATGAATACAATACACCAAGGCGTAAAACCCACGGTGCAGCTTATTGGATAAGTTCATAAATAGCTTATTTGATATTGCATGACTTAAATGCTATACGTTTAACTTATTTTGAACGTTAGACGTTCGGATCATGAAATTTGGCTTATTGGGCCTAAAAGCCCAATTAGGGCACGAATGGTCTTTTGACTAAATATTAAAAGGGGATTTGATGATGCATAGTTTGTAATTATGAAAAGTAGATTGAAAGTGATTTGAAAATGGTTTTTAAATAAAGTCTACGACTTTGGAAAACGTGTAAATACGAACGGGTCATGCCGAAATTTTCATAAATTATTTATGCTTTGAAAAATACTAGAAAACGCACATGATAAAACTAAATATATGGAAATTAAGTATGATGCCGAACAATATATGTAAGTATATATATATTTTTACCTAGTTATTTATTTTTATATATAATATTAATATATATATATATATATATATATATATATTAATATTACTCGTTTTACTTCCGAAAACATTTCAATTACTATACGATCACAAACGTTAATTTTTGGAAATATATTAACGAAAGTACACTAGTAAATCCTTATGCATTATCCGTAATTCGTTACTACTCCGA
>BQNB010055847.1:0-31829 GCA_026074375.1 Tanacetum coccineum
TTCCGTTGCGTACTCGTGATATATTTAATGGTTAAATAGATGTAAAAACCCAATAATTATTCCAACTCGGGATCCTAATTACAGTCACAGCTTCTTGACTTCTCACGAGAATCAACTAAATCCATTTTCACACTTGTTTAAAACTAGCGTATACTATATGTATCACCATGTTCATTATATCTGGAAACTTGATTCTTTTTATTTTTTCCTTCTTTTGGGTATCAAAATATCAAGTTTACATATAGTTTTACAAAAGCCAAAGAACAAATTTTAGACTGAAAATTTAGTCCACCTATCACCTTTAAATAACCACACTTGATATCTCAATTCAAAAATCACTTGTATCAGAATATCTTTAAAAGAGATGTTTTGATATAACAGGTTGTATAATCCCTTAAAATCATATTAAGGCTCCTACGTAAACCTTTTAACATACACAAATTTAAACACCTTTTAAGATTGTTGGATTATATGTTATGTCGTATCATGTTCATGTTGTTTAAGAATCTTTGTGGACGCCTACCAGTACACCCACGCATTTATCGCCTACAAAACGATAAGAGACATTCAATACAAAATGAATAAACCTGCCATGTCGAGATGCAACCGACCTCAGGTAGCAAAGTAAAAACAGCTCTTCACTCATATGTTGTCTTCATCATACAATCGAAACACCTATTAAGAGTCTGGCACGTGAAGAAGTTCCCTGTCTGTTTTCGGCTCAATTCGCTGCAAGCCTCATACGTAACGACCAAGCGACTGATGCAAACCCACGTTGCATATTATGAGCGAACAATTCAAGGTAATGTAAATGGGAAGCAAAAAAGATAGCAAGATGTTTATGTCTTTAACATGTATAGCATGTGTGGTTTTGTTTGTTGTATTCACGTCAAAATAATAAGTGTATTCTTGTGTATTGACATCAAAAATATATAGCTAGTAAACAAATATCATGGTGATCAAGCATGATTATCTTAGTTGCCATAAAATATGGGATCATGAGGATAATGGTTGCAAACTAAAGGTTGCCTTCCGAATCAAACTACCATCTCCTTTTACCAAGTCAATACTACACTAACTAACTTCCTTGTTGCATCATCAGCTTATACCATACACTTAGCTACATGTACAAGTAGTTGCTGCATCACCCACTTGTACCTTTTGCATCTTGAATAATAAAACTTACGAACCTAAGTAATAATTCTAACATAAACCTTAATCTATAAATCTTAACTGTATAATATGTAAACTCTTCGGTTTTGTATAATATGTTGGAGATTTCTCTTTTCCAATCATATTTATTAATTGATGATGTTGATGAATTTAGTGAAATCCGAAAGTATCAGAAGAGCACAAATCTTTTGATTCATAAACTTCCATCCTAAAGGCGTATTCGTGAAACCGCACAAGATTTTAAGGTGATTTATACATATCTGTTTCTCATTAATACATTTTTCATGAGTATATACCTGATAACACTGTTAATGCTAATAATTGCATTGATAACATTTGGTTGTAGACTGATTTACGGTTCCAGAGCCATGTTGTGTAAGCTCTTCAGGAAGCAGCTGAAGCACATCTTGTGGGTCTATTTGAGGATACCAATTTGTGTGAGATTGATGCCAAGGGGGTTACCATCATGCCGAAAGATGTTCAGCTAGCTCGTCGTATACATGGCGATCGCGCTTAAAATCTTTGTTGATTAATATCTATTTCGTTTGAACTTTACATGTTGCCTTCGCTTAATATTGGACCTTTAGTTTTTTGAGCCATCTTGTATGATGAAACCTGTTTTAATTTGATACTGGTAACTGGTGGATATTGTTGATGGATAGAAAAGTTTGGGATTTGATATGATTACATGTGATATTTGTTAGTGTTTTTCTTGATGATTTTTTATGGACTCTTTTAGAAGCTAGCTAATTTTCAGATTGTTGTTATTTAGCCATGCTAATCTTGCTGGCTAAAAAGATGATTGTGTCCATGTTTCCATCTAATGAAGAGAACTTTGGTTTTTCTACTAACTTAAGCTGGTTTATTATTAAGGGTTAATAGCATTTAATAGCAACGTACTTTCCCATTTGAGTTATTATCAGACACGAACCCAAAAAAGTACCACAATACCCATCTAACTTTCAAATTCTGTTTCATTATCATACGTTTTAGAGTCATCTCTTGCACCGTTAGCCTTTTGACTAAGGACCGTTTGTAATTAACTCAAAAATATGTTTTCTTTTTCTTTTCTAATTATTTTGTAAATTTTCTTATTATTTAATTATCATACGTGTATAAAAATGTTTATAAATATATATATATATATATATAAACGGATAAAGGACTAACGGTGCAAGAAAAAGAAAACATATTTTTTAGAAAATAAAAAAAAAATTAGAAAAAAAATTTAAATAAAAACGGATAAAGAACTAACGTGTATAAGAAAATTTAAAAAATAATTAGAAAAGAAAAGGAAAACATATTTTTGAGTTAATTATAAACGGTCGTTAGTCAAAAGGACTAACGGTGCAAGAGATGACTCCAAAACGTATGATAATCAAACAGAATTTGAAAGTTTGATGGGTATTGTGCTACTTTTTTGGGTTCATGTCTGATAATGGCTCAAATGAGAAAGTACGTTGCTATTAAATGCCATTAACCCTATTATTAATTATTACAAAGGGAATCGAGTCAAATAATGACGTCGCTATATATGGTGAGTTGTATTATTCTGCGGAGAAGATTTCATACAAACTAGTGGAAACAAAACACATTAATTAGGTTTGAATTCATAGTAAGTTTGAATTCGTAGTAAGGTATATGATCGTTTCATATAATAACATAGAGTTGAGTCAAAGTCCTCATTTTTTGATTAAACTTTAATCTGTATGAAGGCGATTTAAGTATTCCAGTTATGAAAAACAGTGGGGGAGCTGAGCACTACTAAAAAAAGGCAATAGATCCCGGTTAAAACACCACATAGTGTTAGACGATAGTTTTTATGGGTTTTAATGTATTTGGGCTCAGGCCCGTATCTAGAATATGCTATGTAAACATTATATTATGTACAATTTCAAGGAATAATAATCAACCGGCACATTCATTATCCTTCATGGTATCACAGCTAGGTTACCAATAAACTATCCCAAAAACAATCGTACCTTAAACCCTAATCCTTTATTTTTTTTCTTGTCGAAATCTTACAATTCTCCATCCCTACTACTCAGTTTCTTTAACATTCTCAAAATAGGATGATTTGTGAGCTTTGGTTCACACAAATTCCACAATGTGTGATTATACTCGAGTGCTTCTGGTTACTGGTTCGTATCATTTCCGTAGATGATTGTGCGAGCTTTGTGGGTTCACAAATCCAAAACGTGTGATAATACTCATTATTGGGTTTACAGGTTTGTTTCGTTCTCTTCTATTCGTCGGATCATCAGTAGGTGTGATCCCGTTGTCATTGTTACATCTCTTTCAATCAAACCCTAAAACTAAAGTACCATAACCTTAGAGTTGGCTACTGTGGTCATCACCCTTTTTAAATAATAATGGTTCTAATGTATATATAACTCTGAATCCCCTACTACAAGATGTATTAGCCAAGTTGTTATCTCAGTTGGGTTTAACAGCTTCTTAAGTATTGGCAACAAATAGTTCTAGTGGCCCTCATAATATTCCCGGTCCAAACACCGTGGTCTATCACACTACATTAACCCCACCCGGTTTCAACACTAGCTTGTCTTTTATGTATCATCAGAATGTGGCCCAACCACCTAGCACCATTGGTGGCCCACCAGGTTTCCTGACCCAGATGCAGGTTCAGTTTACACAGGCCTAACCGCAGGTTCAGTTTGCATAGGCCCAATCGCAAGTTCAGTTTGCGCCGGCCAACCCTCTCATCACATGGGTTATTTACCAGTATTTCCGCAAGCCCAATCCACTGGTCACGTGGGTCAGCCACCAGCTCAGTTCGTACATACGGGGCCCACGGTTATCCCAGGGTAAGAGGCCACCTTACCACATGCCTTTAGTATCGTGACTCTTCAGGATCCCGCTGCTGGTGCTTGGAATATGGATAAAGGTGCGAGTTCTCACCTTAATGATTCTGTTACTAGTCTTAGTGATATTTTTAATATGTGTATTTATCCATCTGTCTCGGTTGGGGACGGTCATACTATACCCGTCACCAATACTGGAGATAGAATTTTACCAACTCCTTATATACCACTTTACCTTAATAATGTTCTTATCACCCCAAATATTGTTAAAAATTTAGTTTCTGTTCGTCAGTTTGTTTGGGATAATAATTGTACTGTAGAATTTAACGCGTTTGGTTTTTCTGTTAAGGATTTCATGACGCGCCGGTGCTTCTCCAATGTGATAGCACGGGGGACCTTTACCCGATCACACAGCCCTCTCCAATTCCTCATGCATTTCTTACCAATCAGCATACGCGGCACCACCGACTTAGACATCCATGAAGTGAAGTGTTACGTCGTCTTGTTTCTCGTAATTTTATTTTGTGCAATAAGGAGAAACCTCTCGTTCTTTGTCATGCGTGTCAGCTTGGCAAACACGTGAGGCTTCCATTTGTTAGTTCTAATACTTCGGTTACATAATGTTTTGACATTGTTCACTCGGATGTGTAGACTTCACCCATTCCGAGTCTTTCAGGTTTTTAAATACTATGTTTTATTTTTGGATCATTATTTGCATTTTGTTTGGTTTTATCCGTTGAATAATAAATCAGATGTTTTGTCTAAATTTGTTTTATTTCGTAACTTTGTTAATACTCAGTTTAAGTGTGAAATAAAGTCATTTCAGTGTGATCATGGTTGTGAATTCAACAATCGCGCCTTACATACATTATTTTCCTCCAAAGGTATTTCATTTCGATCTTCTTGCCCCAAAACCTCCCAATAAAATGGCAAGTCCGAACAAATGATTTGCACCATCAACAATCTCATTCGGACCTTACTTTTTCAAGCTTATCTTCCACCTACTTTTTGGGTTGAAGCACTGAATAAGGCTATTAACCTATTAAACATTTTACCATCCACTGCCATTAACAATGAAATACCTTATACCCGCTTGTATGGAACAAACCCGGACTATAGCCTTTTACGTACCTTTGGATGTTTATGTTACCCCCATCTTCACACCAATCACAAACTTGAACCACGTGTCACACCTTCCATTCTTTTGGGACACGCTTCCAATCATCATGGATATCGTTGTTTTGACTTAAACACATATAAGATTATTATTTCATGTCGTGTTACTTTTGATGAAATGGTATTCCCGTACGGTTCTGTAAAACCCACCTCGCCTCTCAACTACACCTTTTTAGATGACTCACTGATATCATCACTCAGACAATTCATCACACCCCCATTGGACCACCAACTAATGTCCAAGAACCTACCACACCATTACATACTACCGAACCCGTTACTCAAACCACGCCGGCCCAACAATCCCCTATGCCTTAACCCGCAGCCTAATTAACCACTCCAAACCACCCCACGTTCTAACAAACTCCTCTACCTCACCAAACTATGGCCTAACAAGCTCACCAGATTCCTGTTCCAGGTCCCACTCCAAGCGCTAACCCAAACCTGGTTTTGGTTCATCCTATGGTCACACGTTTTTGTGTCGGGACTAGCCGCCCTACTCAGCGTCTATATCCCTATGTGTCCTCCATTTCACCTTTACCAAAGTCATATAAGAATGAGTTTAATGACCCAAATTGGCAAAATGCTATGAGTGATGAATATAATGCACTTATTATAAATAAAACTTAGACTCTTGTGCCTCGACCCACGGACGCCAATATTGTTCGTTGTATGTGGTTATTTCACCACAAGTATTGTGCAGATGGCATTCTTAGTCGCTACAAGGCTCGTCTTGTGGAGAATGGTAGTACATAGTTAGAGGGCATTGATGTTGATGAGACTTATATTCTGGTTGTCAAACTGGGCACTATTCGAATTGTGCTTAGTTTGGCTACTTCTCGACGTTGGCCGATTCATCAGCTTGATGTCAAGAATGCCTTCTTACATGGTGATTTGTCTAAGACGATTAATATGCATCAGCCTCTAGGGTTTCAGGATTTCACACAGCGTGATTATATTTGTTTATTACAAAGATCTCTTTATGCCTTTAAGAAGGTTCGTCAGGCTTGGTTTCAGTGCTTTGCTGCTTATATTACTTGTATTGGATTTGCTCATAGTCGTTGTATCTCATCATTATTTATCTATAGACAGGGGAATGGCACTGCTTATTTATTATTGTATGTTGATGATATTGTTCTCACTGCTTCATCTGAGATTTTGTTATAGCGGATTATTGCTTCTTTACATCCGAAGTTTTCTATGACAGATCTGGGTTCTCTTAATTATTTTTGGGTATTTCTGTTACGCGTGACTCATCAGGGATGTTTTTATCTCAGCGTAAGTATGCTACTGAGATTCTTGAGCGGGCTCACATGGTTAGTTGTAACTCCAGTAGGACTCTTGTTGACACTGAGTCCAAAATTGGTGATGATGGTGATCCGATTTATAATCAGACGTTATATCAGAGTATTGTGAGTTCTTTACAGTATCTCACTTTTACTCGCCCTGATATTTCTTATGTAGTACAATATGTTTGTCTTTATATGCATGATCCTCAGGAGCCTCATTTCTCAGCTCTTAAGAGGATTTTGAGATATGTTCGTGGTAGCTTGGATTATGGGTTGCAGTTATTTTCATCATCTACTACATATTTGGTTGCTTATTTGGATGTGGATTGGGCTGGTTGTCCTACTACTCGAAGATCGACTTCAGGTTACTATGTCTTTCTTGGCAATAACTTACTCTCTTGGTCCTCTAAGCGTCAATCGACGCTTTTTTGTTCTAGTGCAGAGGCAGAGTATCGTGGTCTTGCCAATGTTGTTGTTAAAACTTGTTGGTTGAGGAATATTTTACGTGAGTTGCATACACCTTTATCTTTCGCTACACCTGTTTATTGTGATAATGGTAGTGTATTTGTCTTCTAATCCGGTTCAGCATCAACGTACGAAGCATATAGAGATTGATATTCACTTTGTTCGATTTAGTTGTTGCTGGTCAGGTTTGGGTTCTTCATGTTCCATCTCGCTATCAATATGCGGATATTTTCACTAATGGATTGCTTTCTGCTTTGTTTGAAGAGTTTCGTACCAGTTTGAGTGTTCGGTGTTGGTATGTGCTATTTTACACATACCTTTTACCATGAAAAACGACCCCAAACGACTAAAAACATAATGAAAAGTGCATATATATGTTTGTTTTTGTGTTTGTGTTTGTGTATGTGCTGGTACCGGATATTAAGAAAAGGACAAAATAAAGACAAAAACAGATAAAACATGAGCACGAGATTAGAAAAAGCATTGAAAGACCGAAGCCGAAGGCGAACCCATCTTCCATGGACCAACCCGGGCTCATTTTATTGAGCCGGGTCAGCCCAAGATTGATGCTTTATAAGCCTTATAAGCTTAAAACCCATTTATAAGTCATAAGCCCTTTTCATATCCATAAACTCTTAAACCCTTTTATCCTAGCCCAAAACAATAACCGAAGCCCAAATCCAAATCCATTAACACGGGTCAAACACAGTCAAAATTTAACTGTACATCTCTTTCACCCCCTTTTCTCTTTTCCCTCCCTCACTTACACACATAAATTTACACCAGGTTAAATCCACTCCTCGTTTCACCCTTTCTAGAAGACTTAACCTGACACATCTGACACAAGGGAATGACACCCTGGCGATCCTGAGCATCCTGATTGGATACAACTACGTGGAATTGATCTAACGGCTCACAAGGTGGATTGGAGGCCAAAATATAGATCAAGGGTGGAGATTAGAGGATTGAGGAAGCGTTCTAAGGACCCAGAACCTTCTCCCCATGGCTATAAATAGGAGCTCTCCACACACAGCTGATGACATCTAGGAGTAGGGTAGTGTAGTTTAGCTTAATTAGTCGTTTTTAGCTTATTGTTTTAGTTTTAGCTTATTGTTTTTCAATTTGATGTAAACTTTCTATTAAAAGCTTGAACTCAGTTGTTTAATCAATAAAAGCTCAGTTTTATTATTGTTAATTTTCAATTCATGTTTTTACTTTAATGCACTATGATTTAAATAAGCTCTCTTTTATCCTAATAAGCTCAATAAGCTCTCAAATTCATTCATAAGCTAATAGATCACTCAGTTAAGCTCACAAAAGCTTAACTGAGTTTATTAAATACTCAAATCCACCATCAATTTACCTCAGCTTTTATATGGAAGGGAAGCCAGTTATGGAAGGGCTTCCAAGACCACACCAGCTTATCATAAGATAAGCTGGAGCTTGTTGAGAAGCTCCTCGAGCAATTTTTATAAGCCTTGTTTAAGCAAAGGTTTTAATAAGTTCTAATTTTTTTTAAGTTTACTTTTGCATCCTAGCTTAACACTGCTTATTTTCTGTTTATTGTTGTTTAGATTTGCTTAATAGTGCTTATTACTGTTGTTAGATGCTATTTGAGTTCAATAGTTAGCTTAATTCATTGTTTACATGTTATTGATATAAAACAGTCAAAAATACCAAAAATATTAGCATTTACTTATAGCTTGTGATTTCTGCTTATTTGATTATTAAAAGTTGATCATAAGGTTTAATATAAGCTAATAATAATCTAGTATTTGAAGTTTAAGTCCTAATTCTTAATATCATAAGCTAAACATGAGATTAAACAATTTAAAGAGGTGTTTGGTATATGGCAGTACTAACTTGAGTTAATACTGTCCATTACCTTTTGGTTCTTTAAAGCAATTCTAAATCTCATTTTGAAGTTTATGTAGTAAGAATTTAAGTTTTCTATAGGTTTAATCAAGATTTTGTAGGTTTGTGTGTAGATTGTAAGGATCTGAGGTCATAGCTCATATCCCTAGGCTCTTGAACCTTTGACTGTTTCTAGTGGTTATTTTCAGTGAATTTGCTGTTGTTTTAGAGTTATAAAGTTGTAGAAACAAGTTTTTAAGAAAGGCCTCAATTGGTTTTGAGTTTTGATCACAAAGTGTCAATTGCATCAGCATTCTAAAAACAATCCTTAAGGCCATTTTCTAGCTTAAATTTCAGATAGTTAAAGTAGGAGTTAGGTCTTAAAATTTGGAGCACAAGTAGATTATAGGTTATATTAGAACTGTTTGAGCTGAATTTGTAATATTTTGCTTAATTACTCATCTGTTTTTAAGCTTGAACTTAGCATTTAGCCTTTTCATAAAAAAACAAAAAAAGAACACTCAGCTCATACTAAGTCAATCAGTCTTTTTCAATTAGCCTTTTCTTTGCTTATTTGATTTTCAAACTAATTTTTAAGTGTAGTTTTAAGTAGTTTGGAAGATGGGCTTTTTAGTGGTATAAGACTTATAACCATAAGGTTCTGTCTATTAGCTTAAAAATAAGTCCAAAATTGCCTATTTGTCTGTTTGATTAGCAGTTTTACATCAGATTGCTTAAGTGCTTAATACAGCTTATGGCTCATTCTTTTTGCTTAATTCTTGCTAAGATTTGCTTGTTAGGTTAGTATTAGGGTAGTAGTAGCTTAAGTAGTTTCAGTTTGAGCTTATTCAAGTTTTCAAGTTTCCTTAAAAAGCAAAATAAGTGTTAAGTCTAATTTGTCAGTTTTTAAGCTCAATTTCTGGCTTATTGTTTAAGATTTACAAAAAGTTTCTTTTGCAAAAGTTGTTAGTTTCAAGCTGTTTTATAAGATTTTCCAAAGAGTTTTGAAAAATAAAAAAATAGCAAAAAGTTAAGCCACAGGTTCGAACCTGTGACCTAACCTTTCACACCCACACGTCCCAACATACACACACACTAACCATCGCACCAGACCAGGGCTATCTGTTATGATAGCCCACACCTAATCTTTTAAATACATTTTCAGTTCCTTTTTTCAGTTTTCATTTTTCAATTCAAAAGCCTTATTTGAGTGTGTCTAGGGACTTTTTAGTCTTATTGAGTTAGCTTAGTATCGGAGTTTTATAATTATATAAAATCTGTTACACTATTGTTCATTTTTATTTTTTAGTAAATTTTCTAGAATTTTTAAATTTAGTTTGGTATTTTTAATCATTTAATTTTTGTTAAAAACTTTAAAAATCATAAAAATTAGAAAAATAATCAAAAAAATAAAAAAAAATTTATAAAATTTTCTTTTATCATATTTTAGGTTTAGAAATTAAGTTTGCTTTCGTAGGCTTAAATTTTAGTGTACTTGCTTAATTGTCGCGTTTTCTTTAATTCCCGTTTACGTTTTTTTTATGCTTACGTGTTTAATTGTCGTGCTTGCTTATTTGTTTTTCGTGCATTTATTTACTTGTCATTTACATTTACTAGGACTTAGAAAACCAAATCAAAAATCTTTTAAAACATTCAAAACGCGCGATCAAGGACTTAACCGATTCTCAATTCACGCTTCGTCGAGGGAAAACGACCCGGGAGGTTTTTGAGACAACTTGGGTTAAAAGTTTGTTTCTTAAATCCAACGAAAAATACTTACTATACTATAATTGTTACATCCTTATATACTTATATTATATATGTAGTATGTTTGGGCGTTATCAATTTTTGGCGCCGCTGCCGGGGAGGTGTGTTACGATTATCGTGTTTCGTTCGAAGATTAGTGTTTTGAAGACCCTTCCTCGTGAAGTTATCGTTTTTCATTTGTGAATATTTTCTTAATAAAACCATAAAAATACAAAAATATTTTACACTTCTATTTTCTTTTATTTTAATATTAAAAATAACCGTTTGTTAATCATTGTTACGGCTCACCTTTAGATTACGTGCTATAAGGAAAGTTTAAGGCGGGTTTGATCCTAAGAACATCACCCAAAAGGAGAAGGGTTATTCTAAATAGCGCCTCGCGCTTACCAGCTCCTCCGCTTTCTTGTACGTATTTTTAGAGAGCTACCGTGCACGTTTAACTTTCGGTTACCAAAAATATTTTTCTTTCTTATTTTAATTCCTTTTCTTATGAATAATTTTCAAAATCTAAAAATATTCTCCTTTACCCTCAAATCCGTTTAATTCTTTCTTCTTATCCTCTATATTGTTTAATTCTTCGACATGTCTTCATATTACCAACCTAGTTGCTACGGGTGTGGAGGTCCTTTAGACGGTTCGATTTGTCGACAATGTAATTGCGAAAGGTGTGGAAATATGCGTTATGGAGGAATTTGTTTTCATTGTAAGTATGATACAAATCCGAATTCTCTCAATTTTTCCGACTACCCTCCACAACCCCAGTACGAGACGAATATTTGTGAGTTATGTGGAAACGATGCTCATTTTGGTTACGATTGTTCACCTCAAGTTCCGTTTGTTTACAATCAGAACCCGTGTTTCGATCAAAACTTCAATAATAATTTTCCACTAACTTCACCGAATTTTTCACAACAAAATCTTGTTTGTAAAAACTGCGGGGGTTTTCATGCTACTTTTCAGTGTCAACCGATGAACCAAAATTTCAATTATTCTAATTCTTTCGGTTTTGACCAAATTCAACCTCCGCAGCAGTTCGACAATCATCAGCTTCAGGAAATTCCAGAAGTCATTCCTTTTATTGAAAGTAAAGAATGGATTGAAACAAATAACGAACTTTATACGATGATGGAAGATTTTATGAAAAGAATGAATCAAAAACGTGAACAGGAGGCTTTACTTGCAGCTCAAAGAGAGCAAGAATTACATGAACAAGAGCAGGCAGCTCAAGAAAAGGAAGAATCACCACAGAACTCTGACTTTTGTCAACTTATTGAAGAAATGTGTGGCACAAAAGTTTGTGAAGAGCAAAAGCAAAAAATGGAAGATATGATGCTAGATTTGCTTAAAGATTGTCGACAAAAAGAGCTTTATTGTATTCATAATAATGTTGAAGATCTAATTAAAAGTGCTCTTAATTCTAAACTTCTCTTGATTAATTTGAATTCTCAACATCTCGATAAGGAAAAGCAGGAAGTTAAGAATGTCGTAGAGCAGGCGCCTAAACGTAGAACTCGTTTTACGGAGTGTTTGAAGAATTTTAAAGTTATTCACAAGGAGAGCATTATTCCTTTGAATAAAACGCCTCAAATTTCTTCGGTTAATGCAATCGCACCCGACTTACCGACTAAGGAGCCCGATAACTCTCTAAGTATGGGGGGATGATGAGCATACTATTTTATATAGATCGTCTAAAGCAATCACACCCGACTTACCAACCGAGGAACCCGATAACTCTCTAAGTATGGGGGACGTGCCTCTTAGCACTATTCTGGAAACGGAATCGGACGAAGTAATAAAATCTAGTGTTGATGATCTTGTCCTAATCCCAAGTGAGTTCAAGGGTATTTCTGACGATATTTGTGATATGCCGTTTTGTGATAATGATCATTTTGATGCCGAATGTGGACTTATTGACTCTTTGCTTAGTCGATATATTTCGATCACATCTCCTAAGAGTGATTTTATTCCCGAGGAGTTCGCCGGTGAACTCGATCTTATTGATCCAATTCTATCGGGAACTGATGAAGACAATTTTAATGAAGAAAAAGGAGCGATTGATATTGATATTCTTCAAATAGAGGACGAAATTCTTCGTGAGAAATTATTAAATGTCAATCTACTTATTGATAAAATTGAAGCATTGAATCTTACTCCTTCTATTCCTTTTGTGCTTAAATATCCCTCCTCTTCTCCTATTCCCGTTGTGGATAGTGACTTTCTTATAGAGGAGGTTGATACATTTCTTGTTTCGAAAGACTCGATACCACCGGGTATTGAGAGTGATTTTGATTCTGAAGGGGATATTATTTTTCTTAACGATTTACTTAATGATGATCCTATTCCCGAGTATGAACGTTTTACCTTCGACATTGAGCCCGATACGGCCGTGATAAATAATTTTGATGAGCTTAATGAAGATGAATCTTTTGACCCAGGGGAGGTGAGATTGTTTTTCCCCCAAATGTTGAAGATGACGATTCCTTCACATTTTTCATTCGAACTTTTCTCCCGTTTCTCACCTACCCTGAGGATTCTCCTTTACTTCTCTCCACCAGGAGTGAAGACACCATTTTTGACCCCAACATCTCCACTTAGAACCGGTGGCGTCTCATCGGGATGGAACTTTCATGTGCTTTAATGTTTATCCAAACATTAATGAAAGCCCGATTGAGATTTTCTCTTCCATTTGCTCCCCCGTGGACAACTTAATTCGGGGTCGAGTCAAGCTCGTGACTCGGTTAACAAAAACAAGTGTTTCTATCTTCTTATCTATTTTCTAACATTTGATGTGAGGAGGCTCGCCTCTTCCTTTCTCGTGTTTCGTGTTTTGTGATGTTTGTCCAGGATTGCCCGGATTTTGAAGGCTCTCGTGCTCGGTGTTTTGTCCATCGTTCACTCGCTCTTCAATCCTTAGCATGCTTATATTGGGAATCCGATATCCAAATCTTATCGACTAACGTTTATCTATTAGCATACTTAATAAACGGCTTTAGATTTGCGTAGAGACCCCTTTATATCAAGATTATGCATTAAAATTAGTATGGGGGTATCAATCTCACATTGAGGACAATGTGTAGTTTTAGTATGGGGGGGGGGGGAATCTATCGATTTGATTATACCTGCAACCGTTGTTCTCACGTAACCCGTTTTTCCACCAAAAATATGTGATTTATGTGAAAATAGCAAAATTTAAAAAAAATTATGCATGATAAAGTGAAAAAAAGTGATAAATGTTGGAATAAAGTGATGAAATAAGTGTTGTGACACAAATAAAGGTGAGAACGAGAAATAAATTTTGATCCGACCGGTTTTATACCTTAGCTTTTTCCTTAACATATTTAAATCGAGTTTGTTGCTAGTCTTATGTAGGCTTATCCATTATGCCGAACTCGATTTATTAGAATTAAGATTGTTGCCAGTCTATGTGACTTGTTAAAGTGCCGATCTTAATTCGCTAGGCTAAGCATTCGCGCATATGTCGCGAATCTCATTATTTAAGATTTTAAATTGCGAAATTGAACGAGAAATGATATGTTATTAATAAGTCATGACATTAAATCGTAGAATTAGTTGTTTTCTTTCAAGCCATATACGTAATTGTGGCTTTTTTCCTCCCATTAGCTTGTTTCACCTTTATATATAATTGTTTAATAAATAGAGTTGTACGGGTTTTTTTGGTTAATAATTAGTTAATAGAAGTTTTCTTTAGTTCCTTTGTGATTAGGATGAGTACACATCAGGAATACTTAATTTGGCATACTATATGTATCACATTAATAAATATTTTTCTTATTCCTTAAAGAGCCTTAGGGTATATGGGATAAGTAGAATTCAATAATAATCCAAGACTGATAAAAGTTTGCTGCATCTTGCCGGCTCACAACCGATGTTACAGCCTTCTAAAAGGTCGAGGAAGTTACCAAAGTCGAAATATGTTTGCTACATCTTGTCGGAGGCGTGGCCGATGTTGTAGCCTTCTAAAGGACTGAGGTTTAATAATGTTGCTTAATTTTTTGTCTTATTTTGTACCTTAAAGAGCCTAAGGGTATATGGTGCAAATAAGATTGGTCCATTCATGTCTTAAAGAGCCTTAGGGTATATGACATGAATGGTGCCTTGCTTAAGTAACCTAATAAAAGCCAAATTTTGGTTGCCTCGATGTGGACTTTATTCTTGATGACATTTGATCTTTTGAAAAGGGCTAGGATCTAATTATTGCATTTTTAACCGTTACGCTTTATTTTTGGAATTAATAAGTATCGAAATAAAAGTCTTAAAGAGCCTTCGGGTATATGACTTAAGTAAAATATTGAGATACAAAAGTAGGATTTGCGGGAGGAAAAGTAAGTACACAATTAGTATTTATGAGTAGTGTTAGTGTCATGACTTGTAATTGACAATGATCTTGTTTTTAAGCTTAGTATGGAAAAGTGAAAGTTGGGGACGATGAATTTATTTTGCTTGTTCTATGATCCTAAGTAGTAAAAAAAAAAAATTAAAAAAAAAATAATGTTATGAAGTGATGGAAAGTTATAAAAAAAAGTAAAAAAATGGAAAAATATTGAAAAAGGAAAAATGGGAGGGGCTGGTTTCTTAATTATAATTCATATCCCTTAGATGAGCACTTTGCACTTTTTCCGAGTGATTAGTTTGAGGGGATCGGGAATTTTTAGTTGAAGCGTGTATTTATTACATTGCGTGAGGACACGACAATACTTTAGTATAGGGGAATTTGGTATTCGCTACTTTATACATACTTTTTACCATGAAAAACGAGCCCAAATAACCAAAAACATAATAAAAATGGCAAATATATGTTTGTTTTTGTGTTTGTGTATGTGCAGGTACGGATATTAAAGAAATGGACAAAAGAAAAGACAAAACTGGACAAAACCGAGCACGAGAATGAAAAGAGCACGAGAAAACAAGTCCAACTGTGCCTTTATTGCTTATTGGGCCGGCCCGTAACCCATTTATATGAGTCGGGCCAGCCTATATTATCCTTAGCCCATTTTTCCTAAGCCCATATAAATGGCCCATTTAAGTTTTAGAATATAATGAATTGGAATTTAAGGGGAGTCTTTATAACCTTATAAAATAAGTGTCAATTATGAACAAGTAGATCAATTTTGTTCTCATTAATTTATTGGATGTTTTATTATTGTGTTAAATTTATTTAAAAATTGTTTTGTTTAACGTTTACATAAGTTATTTATTTATCGTATTTGTCTCGTAGGAATGTCTCGCTTCGTCTTTGGCTTGTCCTCTTGTCTCACGAGTGCTCGAGGATTGTCCCATTTATTCCTTCCGGTTGCTCTGTCGCGAAAGATATTCAAAGTTAATTTGTAGATGTGGAAATTTAGATGCTTCATCCTTATGAGTCATACAAGTATTGGCTCTCTTGTTCAAAACTACCGTTAGGTTTCTAAAGAAACGAAAAGAGGTGTTGGAACGTGTTTACGTTTCCTTGATGAGCCTTTTGAACTTCAGGAACCATTCCTTTTTTCGTCTCCTATTCCCCGAAAGGATACTATTCGACAATAGTGTTTTACGCTCTTTTAATGTGTGTGTAGCTAGATGTATTAGAACTTGAATTGGGTTAGTTGGCTTCAACACCCTGTTATTGATTCCTTTGTAATTTACTAGCTCCTTGCTAGTGGTTCTAATAAAGTCGCCGTTAAAAAAAAGCTATTCTGACTTTTTTGTCAAAAACAAATAAGATTATTTCATTCAGATCCAGACTTTATTGCCACATCTTACCATTAAGTACTAGATTGGTTGATAGTGTAGAATCAAATCCATTTTAAAGTTTAATTTTGATACAAAGAGTTAAGCTATATGAGAAAACATATTGTATGAAATGTAAATCTAAAACATGGTGCTCTATGCTATATTATATTATATTGTTTGGACATCATCTAAACTTAATATTTTATTTTCATAACTATACTAGAAATAGATGACCTTATTCATATAACTGACGACACGTTGTATGGTGTCTTCATGTGTTGTTCATTATCTCATTATATAGCCATTGCTTATAGTGTTAGTACGATGTTTTTATATCATGATAAAATCAACTATGATCTTTTGATTATGAGCTTTTGCTAACCTTTTTGAATTTCTAAGCCAAAAACTTTTACAAAATTTTTATATGCGTTTCATAAATCTTAAAATGAAATATGATACCCAAATTGTATGGCATTATATAAGCTCTTAGGGTCGTGCTAAGCACGGCATAAAACTCATCCTAGTATATTAATAAACAAGAAAAGTCACATAGCTAGATTTTTTATATAAGTTCAACGAAAAAACGATTAAATATCTATTTACAGTTTCTTCTCGGCTTCACATTTCGCTTTCAAGAGCCGGTGCTGCTTGACAATATATATATAACAAGCAAAAGAACCCGCGCGTTGCGGCGGGGCTAATTTTTTCCCGAATATTTTCTTTTTTTGGGACGGTTTTGTAAATTTTTTACGGGAATTTTTGTGTAAGAAAATCGTAAATAGTTAAAAGGTGAGGGGCCGTTTTCTATTTTTTTTTACTTTGGGCCAGATTTTAGGCTATTTTAGGGTTGTTTTTTTTTGGTTAATTTTTTCCCGGATATTTCCTTTTTTTGTATGATTCGGGAAAAAAAAATTTGAGTTAGGACGGGTTAATTTTTTCCCGAATATTTTCTTTTTTTGGGACGGTTCGATATTTTTTTTTGGGCCGATGAATGTAAAAAAGTTGTGAACAATAAAAACTTGACGTGTTTTTTTGTTAATTTTTTACGGGATTAAATAGTTAAAAGTTGAGGGATAGTTAAAAGTTGAGGGACCGTTTTGTATTTTTTTTTACTTTGGGCCAGATTTTGGGCCACATTTTATGCGAATTTTATGCTAGTTTGTCGACAAATGTGTATATTAGTAATAAGTTTTTTTTATATGGCTTATGTGTTGGGCCTCATGTTTAAAGTGTTTTTTTTTTGCTATATGGTTTTTTTTAATATAATGGGTTGTACGTTTGTGACCATATCGATTATTTTAAAGTTATTAGGTATCGAAGATGTTTCCGCGGGTATTTTTTTTATCTGAATAAATCGGAACTTTTGTAATATTTTTTTTCCCTCCTACTTTGTGCATACAAATTTAAAAAAAAAACAAAAACAAAATAATTTAAAAAAAAAAAATATCGATTATTTTAAAGTTATTAGGTATCGAAGATGTTTCCGTGGGTATTTTTTTTATCTGAATAAATCAAAACTTTTGTAAATTTTTTCCCTCCTACTTTGTGCATACAAATTTTTTTTAAAAAAAAACAAAAACAAAATAATAATAAAAAACTAAAATCAGGCTGACCCAAAATAAGAACCCGTTACTGTAGTAAATGACCCACAGTCAAAACGACTGCGTATTTGTCCGTGATTGTGTATATTTATAATTATAATTTGTTTGAAGTTTTGAACAATTGAACGTATAGTAAACACATTTGACTTGACCCCAAAGTAAACGCATGCAATGAAATTCTTGGAATTTCTTCTAACAGCAACAACTAAGAAGAAATTCTTGGAATTTGCGTGGCAGATAACACCGTCTGCACCGAACACTCTAAGCCATACAAAGCTTTTTCTAATATCTTTTTATATTATTTTTGGACGAATTTTTAAATATGCGTTCAACTTCCATCTTTTTTCCTTTCGTATACATTGAACTACGTATTAATTTTCATATTTAATCATCAAACTTGCTAATATTTTCTATCGTAGACATTATTACGAGTGTAAGGTTCAACGTGTCACAAGCTTCAAATACCATGTCTTAGCAAATTACAAGAGTCACGTCGAACCTTATGCATAACAATGGCTACAACAGGAAATATTATTAGCAAGCTAGTTTGATACTAATTAAATAGAAAAAAAATAAAAGTGTGTATTAATATATAAAAGAAAAATATTTGTTAAAAATGCATTACTTGACTATTAATGACGATGAAATATTAGCAAGATTTTTTTATTAATGTATGATTCTTTCACGATAGGATTGTTTTGTTCATCATGGAAGAGTTATTTATTTTAGAGAAAGTGTAAAAGAAATTCGCTCAAATAATTTTTTACAATTTTACTACATGGATAAATATCTGGATGTAGCGCTGTTGAGCTATGGTATTCAAAATTTCACGCTCTAACCATCCAAATGAGAGTCTGTGACGGAAACTATATTTTGTTTTGAAGTGTATGTGATTATTCTTTTGTGCCCTTTGGAGAGATATCGTTTATCCTGTGTGCTCGTTTTGAAAGTCGAGTTTAAGCAACACATGTTACATGTTTAGTGTTTGTAACAAGCAAGATTAATCGCGCGTTGCTGCGGGCGTTAAAATTTATCGCTGCGTATGTTGATTGGAGACATTAATTTTTTATTTTGGATTTTATTTTTTCGTCTCATGTTTAATAGTTTGTTTTTTGTTCTTATAAAAATGACAAAATCCGCGCGTTTTTTTTTTTTTTTTTGCCCATGCCGATAGAAAGTCGTAAATAGTTAAAGATGGAGTACTATCCAGTAAAAAAAAATTCTTTATTTTTGCAAAAACAAAAGAGGGATAATAGAAAGTTTTTTTTTTGCCAGTGAACATAACCCGAGCCCATTGGGCCGGGTACTTGTAAATTTCTTCATTTTTGATTTCCTATAATTCTGTGCGAATTATATTCGCGGTTTCATAATTAAATAGTGCGGGTTTACTTTTTCAGTATTAGTCAATTTTCGGAAAATGGTACCCGCGGGTAATTTTTTATATATTGGCCGACCCAAATTTTTTGGGCCATTTAAGTCAATTCGGAAATGTTACCGCGGATATTTTTTTATCTGAATGCGTCGGTACTTTTGAAATATTTGTTGCCTCCCTATTTTGTGCCAACAAATTTAAAAAAAAATTAATTGGGCCGGCCCAAAATTTTGGGCCTGTTTAAGATAAATTAGAAATGTCTACCAGCGGCGACTTTTTTTATCTGAATGCGTCGGTACTTTTGTAACATTTTTTTCCTCCCTATTTTGTGCCGACAAATTTAAAAAAAAGAAAAAAAAACTAATTGGGCCGGCCCAAATTTTTGGGCCTGTTGAAGTCAATTCGGAAATGTTACCGCGGGTATTTTTTTATCTGAATCCGTCGGTAATTTTGTAACATTTTTTTCCTCCCTATTTTGTGCCAACAATTTAAAAAAAAAAAAAAAAACTAATTGGGCCGGCCCAAAATTTTGAGCTAAATTTTTGGGCTTTTTTAACCCAGCACTGTAGCACTGTAGCAGTGCTACAGTGCTTAAAATGAATAGTGCACATGGTGTAAAAACTATGTCGTTTTGATTATGTAATGTGTAATACAAGCAAAAGAACCCGCGCGT
Organism: Tanacetum coccineum; assembly: GCA_026074375.1. Lineage (NCBI taxonomy): Eukaryota > Viridiplantae > Streptophyta > Magnoliopsida > Asterales > Asteraceae > Tanacetum > Tanacetum coccineum. The sequence continues at coordinate 19,923 of BQNB010055847.1, forward strand.
TGCGGCGGGGCTAATTTTTTTTCCAAAAAAAAAGAAAAAAATTTTTTTTTACGTTCAAGGTATTTTTTTTTTTTTTTTTGCGATGCGTTATTTCGGGCTAATTTTTAATATTTCCTTTTTTGTATGATTCGTGGAAAAAAAAATTGTGTTTGGGACGGACTAATTTATTTTCACGAAATATTTTCTTTTTGTGGGACGGTTTTGTAAATTTTTTTACGGGAATCTTTGTGTAAGAAAATCGTAAATAGTTAAAAGGTGAGGGTCCGTTTTGTATTTTTTTTTTACTTTGGGCAAGATTTTAGGCTATTTTTGAGTTGTTGTTTTTTTTTGCTAATTTTTTCCCGGATATTTCCTTTTTTTGTACGATTTGGGAATTTTTTTTTGCGTTGGGACGGGTTGAACGTATAGTAAACACATTTGACTTGACCCCAAAGTAAACGCATGCAATGAAATTCGTGGAATTTCTTCTAACAGCAACAACTAAGAAGAAATTCTTGGAATTTGCATGGCAGATAACATGTCTTAGCAAATTACAACAGTCACGTCGAACCTTATGCATAACAATGGCTACAACAGGAAATATTATTAGCAAGCTGGTTTGATAATTAAATAGAAAAAAAAAATAAAAGTTGAGTATATATAAAAGAAAAAATTGTTAAAAATGCATTCTTGACTATTAAATGTCGAGGAAATATTAGCAAGATTTTTTTATTAGTTTGATTCTTTATTCTCGAGAGGATTTTTTTTCTTCAGCATGATGAGTTATTTATTTTAGAGAAAGTGTAAAAGAAATTCGCTCAAGTAATTTTTTACAATTTTACTACATGGATAAATATCTCGATGTAGTGCTGTTGAGCTATGGTATTCAAAATTTCAAGATTCTACCATCAAATAGTGTCGGTGTCGGTAAAATTGTTTAGTGTTTAAGCAACACATGTTACATGTTTAGTGTTTGTAATTACTTGTTGTCAACATTAGCACTTTGATGTCCTCGTAATATGTCTAAGGTTCAAATTTCACTAAATACATATGTTAAAGGTGAGGGAAAAAAAGTTGAAAATAGTCATACATAGATTCAGACAAGAAAACCTGCATATAATAGAAGTGGAAAGACACTTCATTTGACACTCATCAGGACTTTTCATGAGCACATATTTTAGACGATGTTATAATAGAAACTACTAGTTCATGAACATGTTACGGTTTCATTAGCTAAGGCGAATGGATAATAATCTCTGCAATCATAACTAAAACTAACAAACGATAAACGTGGCACTGGCTTGTCATTGTTTACGATGCATAAGTCACCTTGTCTCGAGAGGGTTTTAGGGTCTATCTCCATTCTAGATGTAAACCACGTACAATTTAGTTTAACATGTTCTAAGGCACACGAATGACACGGGTTCCCAAGATATACAACCAATTGACCATGGTGTTCGCTTGGCTCTTGAAGGATTGTGAGTCCACAAGTTTCACTATGTAATACACCTGCACAAGTACATAAACATTATGTTAAGACAAATATATATATATATATATATATGAAACATGATGACGCGGGTTTTCAATGAACACACGTAACTGACCTTGCCGATGGCTTTGTTCTTGAAGGAGCGCGAGATGACAATGGTCGATTTCTTTGCATAACACATCTGCGCAATTCCATAAACATCATGTTAAAAAATGTGTATAGAAATATGAAACATAATTGTAGCAAAATAAAAGTTGGCAACCTTGGCAAATCATAGCTATACAAAGGAGCTTCACCATGGTTGTCATTGAGTTTGAATATGATTTATGGTACTTTGTTTTGAAGGTTACAAATGTATATATAATCAATCAATTATATCTAAGTATGGAAATATATTTATTTTTTTTCAATTTACATTTATGACAAAAATTATATTGTGATATTTTGAATCTTTAAAATTCAAATTTAAGAAATTACACAAAAAAGTATCAAACTTAAAGGTCATTTACAATTAAGGTATCACACTTTTTTTCTTGCATAAAAAGGCACCCAACTTATTTTTTTGGCTAATTTGGTTATTTTCGTTAAATATTAAACGATCATTCGTTAAGTTTTACTTTTCAAGTCCATCGCCGCTAACACCACCCCAAATCATCGTCGACACTATCAAGCCTCTCCACCACCATCACTACCAAGCACTGCCTCCACTACCAACCCCACCCACCACCATCGTAAATCGCCTACCCTACCCACCATCGAAAAAAAGGTTGATAACTAATCTTATCACATGTTTATGATAACTAATGTATCACATGTTTATCACTAATTCGTGTCACTAATTCTATGTGCTATAATGTGACACCAACTGAAATCTCACAGGTTGATATCTTTTTTTAACTTTATCCACAACCGTTTGCGTATAGTCCAACTTGGATACAAAATTTACAAGTAAATATACTTTTATTTATTTATTAGTCAGATCGATCTATAATTTCTTTTTAAATGATTGTAAACGTTAACAATCAACTTTACTCATAGATTATTTGTCATCGATTCATAATTTTTTTTTAAATGGTAACGATGGTGGTGGGAAGGCTTGGTCGTGGCGACGATGATTTATGGTAGTGGTAGCGGGGGTGGACTTGAAATGTAAAACTTAACGGATGATCGTTAAAATATTTAACGAAAATATCCAAATTGGCCAAAAAAATAAGTTGAGTGCCTTTTTATGCAAGAAAAAAAGTGTTATATCTTGATTGAAAATGATCCTTAAGTTTGATACATTTTTATGTAATTTTTCTATTCAAATTGATGTACGCTAAGAATCTCAACTGTTAATACTTGATTCAAATGCTATGTGTATATTTGATATCCACTCCAAAAGTTGTCCATCAATTGGCCAATTCTCTAGCTCACTGCAGTGGATCAATATAGTCTCGCTGACTCTATACATGGAGCTCGCAACTATAAACTTATAGTGGGAGTCATCCATTCTTCGCTTTTTGCAGCTCTTGAACTGTATAACTATTTTTACTGCTTCGTCTCTTAACCACTCGAGGATCTCCTTTGACGTCTTCCTGTCACGAGCCTTCTTTTGAAGATCGATCTGTAGCCACTTACGGTACACTTCAACTTGTGTCCACACACGTCTAGCTGCTCTTCTTGTCTTTACCAAGTCACTATCTGCATTAAGACATTCTTCAATATTTCTTACGATCTGGAGTCCTTCCCTCAAACTAGCAATTAACCCCTCGCCATGGTCGTCAGCCGTGTTTGGAAGTGCAACGACAATGGCTGTTAATGTCACTACTACTAGACTCCAGGAAAATTTGGTTTCTTCCGAATGTAGAGGTGGGACTTGATCGTTGTCGAACTCTAAAACTCCTTTAAATCCTGTAGATTTCTTAAGAAGCTTTATAAGATTACCTGGCTCATTCTTTTCAGACATTGAAAGAAGTTGATTAATTGATTTAAGTGCATTTCTTGTTATTCTCTCTGAAAGCTTTGCATCGTCTTCAATTTGTAGAACGTACCTAGCATATTCTTTCATCTCTGATCTTACATTGCTGTTGGATACATTTACTTCCTTTTTAAACCTTATCAACAACTTGCAGAAATACCAACAGTAGGAGAATAAGATCAGAAAAGATCTGGGAACGAGACATATCAATTTACATATAACCACAACCATTATCTGAAGTGCTATACAAATGTTCAAAATCGAGTTTTTGGAAATATGGAAAACTATTTTGCAATGCCGGCCAGGGATATGTGAACGGACATGACTACCTTTCCAAAATTGAAATATTTGGGTCCAATGTTCCTCGACTTTGAAAATGTTGAGATGATTCACACTCCATTTTTTCGAGAGTTCGAAACAATTGATAGCAGCAAAACATCTAAAAGCTGGTGCTATACTACCTATAATAGCCCCAATTAACTGGATGCCAACAATTATCTTTAGTGACCAATTATAATCTGAGTTTTGTGCGGTATAATCCAAATCAAATAGTTGCGGTAGTGAAAAAAGTGAGCATATAAACCCAAAAGCAGAAGCAACCTCTGAACAAGCTATCACAAATTGCGGGTTACCAGTTTCTGCCATCATCCAATACTTTTTGACATTCTGCTCGAGTTCTTCGTAAGAAAACTTTATCTCTGAGGATATGAAGCCAATCAGTGCAACTCTTTGTACCTGTGTTTTCTAAAATTTCTCCTCAAAGCCGGAACTGTGAAAGCTATTGAGAACACCCATAGAATAGAAAATAACAATAAGAAAAAGACTATTGCAGAAAGCATCCCTGCAAAAATTTGGATCGCTACATTGACGGTAATGGTGATCAAGAGGATAGCCCATGCTACCATGTTTACTAGAAGTTCCTTGTCATCCATAAGCCCTAAAGAAGGGAGAAAATTGGCTAACATCGCTAACAAGAAAATGATGCCAGCTATCTTTCCTTTCCAGTCTCCATCATTAATAGGCATACCTGTAGTTAGATCCACTGGTAGCTTCATTGCTATTGCAATAAGTGTGATAGAAACAGTATTGAGAACGAAAAATTTATTCGGAAACCAGAGTTTCCATTTTCGAAAGCCTTGGAAGGTATCGGCTGCCATTGCAAGAGTGCAAGCCAAAGATGCTCCAGCAACATACAACCCCACCCACGGCATGGCATCCTCAGTAGTTATCATTGGCTTTAATCCTTTTCAAGATTGTACTGAATTAATTTAGTATACAACACTTAACATAGGTTTGAGATATATATATATAATAAACCAGAAAAGTTTCATTTTCTTCTCGGCCTCACATTTCTCTTTCAAGGGCCAGTGCTGCTAGATAATAAGCACATTGACTTGACCCCAAAGAAACTCCATGCAATGAAATTCTTGGAATTTCTTCTAACAGCAACAACTAAGAAGGTTCAATTAGATAACACCATCTCCACAGAGCACTCTAAGCCATACAAAGCTTTTTTTTTCTAATATCTTTTTATTTTATTTTACGGACAAATTTTTAAATAAGCGTCCAACTTTACATCTTTTTTTTTCGTAAACATTGAACTATTAATTTTTCTATTTAATCATCAAATATGCTAATATTTCCTATCGTAGAGATTATTAAGGGTAAGGTTCGACGTGTCGCGAGCTTCAAATGCCACGTCTTAGCAAGTTTAAACATATTATATGCTTTTGGGTGTACATTTAATTAAACTTAAAGATGGTCTATTAAATTACTTTGTGTAGCTCCGAGCACACTTAGTACAAAGCTTCTTTTTTTCTAATACTCCGTATCTTTTTATTTTATTTTAGGGACAAAATTTTAAACATGCGTGCAACTATCCATCTTTTTATTTTTCCTATTTAATCATAAGATTTGCTAATATTTCCTCTCGTAGGACATTATTTCGGGTAAGTTCGACGTGCCACAAGTTCAAAATGCACGTCTTAGCAAGTTTATAGGGCACATAGAACTCACGCATGACAATGGCTACATGGTACAGGAAGTTGTTTGATAATTAATTAATAGAAAAAAAAATTGAAAGTTGAGTGTAATAAAAGAAAATTGTTAAGGATGCTTTTTTTATTGACAATTAAAGTTGATGTATTAATAGGATAGTATGCGCAAGTGTTTGACAATTTTTCCCTATATTTTATTAGTTTGATTCTTTATTATCGAGAGGAATTTTTTAAAAGTATGACGAGTTATTATTTTAGAGAAAGTGTAAAAGAAATTCGCTAACGTAATTTTTAAATACATGGATAAATATCTCGATGTAGTGCTACTGAGCTATGGTATTCAAAATTTTAAGGTTCTCCCAGCGTATAGTGTCGGTAAAATAGATTGTTTGATGTGTTTGTTGTTTTTTTTTTTTTTGGAGAGATCTCGTTTATCCTGTGTGCTCGATCTGAAAGTCGAGTTTAAGCAACACATGTTACATGTTTAGTGTTTGTTACTTGTTGTCAACATTAGAACTATTTATGTATCGAAAAGATGTCTTAGGGTTAAATTTCATAAATACAAGGTGACCAGGGAAAAAAGTTGAAAACAGTTCATGCATCAGATTTAGACAAGAAAACGCATATAATATAAGGTTTAAGGAACTTCATTTGAACTCATCTAGACTATTCATGAGTACATATTTAGACGATTGTTTTATTCTAGAAGCTATTAGTTATGACTAAAACTAGGAACGATAAACCGAGGCACTGTGGTCATTGTTATGAGGCATAAGTCACCTTGTCTCGAGAGGGTTTTAGGGTCTATCTCAATTCTAGATGTAAACCCCATACAATTTAGTTTAACATGTTCTAAGGAACACGAATGACATGGGTGTTGGAATGTGTGAGTTGGACTAGCCGTGTACGACTAGAAGTGTGTGAGCCTATTGGGGCACACACGTTAAACATTTAGAGCACGTTTATTACTTCACGAAAGTTTCTATAGTAAACCGTTTGGACCATAAATCGACTAGACAAGACCCTTGTTGTGTCCCATTGTGTCCGGCCACATGAGAAGGTTCTAGGAGGTCGTCTAGGTTCGATGAATGTAGGGATAAAGAGAAGAGAATGGTGATAAGGGTTGGAGGTTTTATGATAAGACTAAAAGACTAGGTTTTTTAATCTTATCATAAGTTTTGTTGAGGGCTTTATAAAAACCCCACTTCCTTACTCATTCTATACGTGATAACAGATCCAACAAAACCACAAAATTCTTTCCCTTATTCCTCCATTAAAATCAGCCGAGTACAAGCATCCAAGTTAGGGTTTCTTTGGTTTTCGGTTTTCCTTTAAACCTCTTTACTTATTTTCGGTTAATCCCATAATTGGGGTTTAAGCTTAGTGTGATTTAGTAGTGTTAAATAACTTACATTTTACCCCACCCCTTATTTTTACCCTACCCTTTTTTACCCCCCATTGAAAGCGAACCCAAAAGACCGGAAAAACATAATAAAAATTGCAAATATATGCTTGTTTTTGTGTTTGTGTATGTGCAGGTACGGATATTAAAGAAATGGACAAAAGAAAAGACAAAACGGACAAAAACGAGCACGAAAATGAAAGAGCGTGAAAAACCGAGGCCGAAGGCGTACCCTTACTCTACGGACCAACCCGGGCCCATTTTATTGGGGCGGGTCAGCCCAACTATATATAAATAAGCCATAAACCTAAATCCTTCAAGGCCAATTTTCAAGTTTCTAAAAGAAACACAAATCACAGAAAGCCAATCCATAAGCCCGAGCCCATTTCTCTTTTATAAACCCAAGTCAAACTCTCTTTAAACCGGGTCAAACGAAATAAAAAAAAGAAAAAGAGGCAGGAAGAACAGTTTACTGTTCACCCTCCTTCCCCAACTTTACCCTACACCACTACTCCCCGTTTCACTCTTTTTAGAAGACTTTTCCTGATACATCTGACACAAAGGAATGACACCTTGGCGATCCTGAGCATCCTGATTGGATACAACTATGTGGAATTGATCTAACGGCTCACAAGGTGGATTGGAGGCCAAAATATAGATCAAGGGTGGAGATTAGAGGATTAAGGAAGCGTTCTAAGGACCCAGAACCTTCTCCCCATGGCTATAAATAGGAGCTCTTCACACACAGCTGATGACATCTAGGAGTAGGGTAGTGTAGTTTAGCTTAATTAGTCGTTTTTAGCTTATTGTTTTTCAATTTGATGTAAACTTTCTATTAAAAGCTTGAACTCAGTTGTTTAATCAATAAAAGCTCAGTTTTATTATTGTTAATTTTCAATTCATGTTTTTACTTTAATGCAATATGATTTAAATAAGCTCTCTTTTATCCTAATAAGCTCAATAACTCTCAAATTCATTCATAAGCTAATAGATCACTCAGTTAAGCTCACAAAAGCTTAACTGGGTTTATTAAATACTCAAATCCACCATCAATTTACCTCAGCTTTTATATGGAAGGGAAGCCAGTTATGGAAGGGCTTCCAAGACCACACCAGCTTATCATAAGATAAGCCGGAGCTTGTTGAGAAGCTCCTCGAGCAATTTTTATAAGCCTGGTTTAAGCAAAGGTTTTAGTAAGTTCTAATTTTTTTTTAAAGTTTACTTTTGCATCCTAGCTTAACACTGCTTATTTTCTATTTATTGTTGTTTAGATTTGCTTAATAGTGCTTATTATTGTTGTTAGATGCTATTTGAGTTCAATTGTTAGCTTAATTTATAGTTTGCATGTTATTGATATAAAACAGTCAAAAATACCAAAAATATTAGCATTTACTTATAGCTTATGATTTTTGCTTATTTGATTATTAAAAGTTGATCATAAGGTTTGTTATAAGCTAATAATAATCTGGTATTTGAAGTTTAGGTCCTAATTCTTAATATCATAAGTTAAAAATGAGATTGAACAATTTAAAGGGGTGTTTGGTATATGGCAGTACTAACTTGAGTTAGTACTTTCCATTACCTTTTAGTTCTTTAAAGCAAATCTAAATCTCATTTTGAAGTTTATGTAGTAAGAATTTAAGTTTTCTATATGTTTAATCAAGATTTTGTAGGTTTGTGTGTAGATTGTAAGGATCTGAGGTCATGGCTCAAATCCATAAGCTCTTGAACCTTTGCCTGTTTTTAGTGGTTATTTTTAGTGAATTTGCTGCTGTTTTAGAGTTCTAAAGTTGTAGAAACAAGTTTTTAAGAAAGGTCTCAATTGGTTTTGAGTTTTGATCACAAAGTGTCAATTGCATCAACATTCTAAAAACAATCCTTAAGGCTATTTTCTAGCTTAAATTTCAGATAGTTAAAGTAGGAGTTAGGTCTTAAAATTTGGAGCACAAGTAGATTATAGGTTATATTAGAACTGTTAAAGCTAAATTTGTAATATTTTGCTTAATTACTCATCTGTTTTTAAGCTTGAACTTAGCATTTAGTCTTTTCATAAAAAAACCAAAAAGAACACTCAGCTCATACTGGGTCAATCAGTCTTTTTCAATTAGCCTTTTCTTTGCTTATTTGATTTTCAAACTAATTTTTAAGTGTAGTTTTAAGTAGTTTGGAAGATGGGCTTTTTAGTGGTATAAGTATTATAACCATAATGTCCTGTCTATTAGCTTAAAAATAAGTCCAAAATTGCCTATTTGTCTGTTTGATTAGCAGTTTTACATCAGATTGCTTAAGTGCTTAATACAGCTTATGGCTCATTCTTTTTGCTTAATTCTTGCTAAGATTTGCTTGTTAGGTTAGTATTAGGGTAGTAGTAGCTTAAGTAGTTTCAGTTTGAGCTTATTCAAGTTTTCAAGTTTCCTTAAAACACAAAAAAGTGTTAAGTCTAATTTTTTAGTTTTTAAGCTCAATTTCTGGCATATTGTTTAAGATTTACAAAAAGTTTCTTTTGCAAAAGTTGTTGGTTTCAAGCTGTTTTATACGATTTCCCAAAAAGTTTTGAAAAATAAAAAATAGCAAAAAGTTAAGCCACAAGTTCGAACCTGTGACCTAACCTTTCATACCCACACGTCCCAACATACACACACACTAACCATCGCACCAGACCAGGGCTATCTGTTATGATAGCCCACACCTAATCTTTTAATTACATTTTCAGTTCCTTTTTCAATTAAAAAGCCGTAGCTTATTTAGGACTTTTTAGGGCTTATTGAGTTAGCTTATTTCGAGTTTATATTTTTATAAAATCTGTTACACTTTTGTTCATTTTTCAGTAATTTTCCTAGAATTTTTAAATTTAGTTTGGTATTTTTAATCATTTAATTTTTGTTAAAAACTTTAAAAAATCATAAAAATTAGAAAAATAATCAAAAAAATAAAATTCTTTTTTATAAAATTTTCTTTTATCATATTTTAGGTTTAGAAATTAAGTTTGCTTTCGTAGGCTTAAATTTTAGTGTACTTGCTTAATTGTCGCGTTTTCTTTAATTCCCGTTTACGTTTTTTTATGCTTACGTGTTTAATTTTCGTGCTTGCTTATTTGTTTTTCGTGCATTTATTTACTTGTCATTTATATTTAGTAGGACTTAGAAAACCAAATCAAAAATCTTTTAAACCATTCAAAACGCGCGATCACGGACTTAACCGATTCTCAATTCACGCTTCGTCGAGGGAAAACGACCCGGGAGGTTTTTGAGACAACTTTGGTTAAAAGTTTGTTTCTTAAATCCAACGGAAAATACTTACTATACTATAATTGTTACATCCTTATATACTTATATTATATATGTAGTATGTTTGGGCATTATCAGGTGTCCTCCCGCTCAAGCTGCGGGGGAGTGTTAGACGATAATTTGTATGAGTTTTAATGTATTTGGGCTAAGGTCCTGATTCGTCCCGAAAGACTAGTCGAGTAATATAATATAAGTAATCATGTCGGATAAAAATTACTTGAGGACAAGTAATATTCGATCCTCCGGATGTCGTGTCCCAACGAGAGATGAATTTGAAATCCACAAGAGTATTTTGTTTGATGCTTGAATATCGAATATTTTTGTTTTTGATTTAAAACTAAAGAAAGAGATAAACTAGATTAAACTAATTAACAAGCAAGCTAATAAGATGAAAAATATATAAAAAAAATATGCTTGTCAAGTAAAAGTGAATAGATTCTTAAGTGTGAAATTTTAGATCTTAATGATGAACTCATTTCCGTCTAATAAATCGATTCCTCAAAACGTTGGCTCAATATTGAAAATGACTTTTTATCAAGAAATTAATTACTAATTTAATGCCTACTTAATCTTACGGCTTTTGCCCGTTCGACTAAATAAAACACTAAACTAAATAATTTTTACAAATTATTAATCACTATTCACTTATTAAATTCCACACTAAATTCACTAAACACAATTTACTTAACAAGCATAAAATAAACTACTCGTTACGCATAATAATCAAATAAGCTAAACTAAACATAATAAGCTAATTATTTTAAACTAAGAAAATTGAAATAGGAAAGAAGAAAGAACCGAATGTCGAGCCGATAACGAAAAGTAACCACTCGATCTTACAAACTTAATAAACAAATAAGCTTATCACTTTAAAGCTTCTACTTCATTAATTAGCAAATAAAGGTGTCAACTTTATCTACTAATTACTTTCATAAAAACCATAAAGATCAAAATTTTATCTATTTATCAACCTTATAAGACCTTTAAGCTTCGGCCTTAGATGATGAAAGGATGAAATAAAAGATAATACAAGAAAACAAGAGATTAGGATTAATAAGCTATAAGCTAAAAGCTTAAATTCTAAAATATTAAGTATTTTGGAATAGAAAAGCTAAAAGATAAAAGATCTAAATGATTAAGCTATTTCAATAAGACTAAAAAAACTAAATCAAAAGGTTTTGGAAAAATAAGATAAAACATTAAGCTAGAAAAATAAGCAATCGAAAATAAGCTAGAATAAGCTAACTTGAAAAGCTATCAACTGAAAAACACTATAAAATAAGCTAGTCTAAATAAGCTATGGAAGAAGCTTATTAGAATATAAGCTTAAGAGATCGGATCCAAAAATAAGCTATAAGCATGAGCTTATTTGGAAATAAGCTAAAAATAACACTAACCTTTACCAAAAAGCATCTTCATTAAACTATAATAAGCCATTACAATAAGTTGGAAATAAGCTAAAAAACTTTTACAATAATAAGCTAAAATAAGCTACCACTATTCTACTCCCACTCCTAAAACTATACTACTCTACTATGAGTGAAAATAAACTAAATCTAACCATCCCACTACTGTGTGCGTGCTTTCCATTATATAGCAAAAGATGTGTGAGGGGTAGATTCGTCCTTTCAGTGAGCCATCCAATTATAATCCAACAAAAAAGGGTAAAAGAGTCTTTTTCACACTTGATGATTGCTTCATTACTAAGCGCCTAGAAGCTTTCTTGTGCTGCCAGAAAAAATTCAGACCAGATCCACCATTGACAAAAGGGCACGTGGCCTCTTAAATGC
>BQNB010055848.1:3081-36805 GCA_026074375.1 Tanacetum coccineum
TAGCAAATGTGCTGGGGAAAACAAAGTGACATTTGCTACTAGTACCTTGATTGATGACGCCTTGTCCTGGTGGAATGCATACGCTCAACCTATTGGGATAGATCAAGCCAATAAGATCACCTGGACTGAATTGAAAAGGCTCTTAACAAATAAGTATTATCCTCGAGCTGAAGTTAGGAAAATGGAAGATGAATTTTACAATCTGAATGTAAAAGGAAATGATCTTAAAACTTACGTTAGAAGATTCCAGGAATTAGCAGTCTTATGCCTGAACATGGTACCAAACAACGAGAAACTCATGGAAGTTTTCATCGGAGGATTGCCTAGAAGTATTGAAGGAAATGTTACCGCCTCAAAACCTCAAACTTTGGAGGAAGCCATTACCATAACTCAGAGGTTAATGGATAAGGTAACAAAGCATAATTCTATGCAAGGAACCAATGATCGCAAACGAAAGTTTAATGATAGAAGGAACACCACTAACAACAACAACTACCCCAATAATCGTATCAACAACTACCAAAACAACCATAGCAACTGCAACAATGATTACCGCCAACATCAGAAAAGCAGACAGGAAACCTTCAGGTCTTATGCTGCCACCCCAACTGAAAACAGTAGGCATACTGGAAGCCTTCCTTTGTGTAAGAAATGCACTTTGCATCACACAGGAACTTGCACTGTTAAGTGTAATACTTGCAACAAAGATGGACATTTAACCAGGAACTGCAGAAACAAGGGGCCAACTACTGGAAGTAATCTGCTACCAGTGATAGTTACTTGTCATGCCTGTGGAAAGAAAGGGCATTGTGCAAATCAGTGCCGAAAGACCACCACCAACAATGCCTAGGGAAGAGCCTACATCCTGAGGGATAAGAATGCTCATCAAGACCCGAACGTAGTCAAGGGTATGTTTCTCCTAAACCAACATCTAGCTAGAGTATTATTTGATTCTGGAGCCGATAAAAGCTTCATATCCATATCTCTTTCCTCTATGCTAAATATTCCACCCTAGATACCACTTTCGTTATTGAAATGGCCAATGGAAATTTAGTAGGACTAATACCGTTCTTCAGGGTTGCACCTGATTCTGTTAATCACTTTTAAAATTGATTCTTATATGCGCCAATAAACTCGGGTATTTCGACGTCGTCATTGGTGATGGATTGGTTATCAAGTATCATGCTAAAATTACCTTGACAAGAAAGTCCATCACACTCCAATGTTAGTGAGTAGTGAACTTTTAATCATCCGAGGTGATCAAAGTAAAACCCGACTAAGCCTCATATCCTGTATAAAAACTAAAAATTATATATCCAGGGGATGTCAAGTTTTCATAGCCCAAGTAATGGAAAAGAAGTCAGACAATAAACGACTGGAAGACATACCAGTAGTTAGAGAATTTCCAGAAATTTTTCCTGAAGATCTACTTGGCTTACCCCTAGTTCGCTAAGTAGAATTCCAAATCGATTTAATTCCAGGAGCAGTGCCAGTGGCCCGAGCACCTTACAGATTAGCTCCTTTAGAAATGCAGGAACTATCGAACCAACTACAAGAGTTGGAAGACCGAGGTTTTATCCGACCAAGTACTTCGCCTTGGGGAGCTCCTGTCTTATTTGTTAAGAAGAAAGATGGATCTTTCAGATTGTGTATCGATTATCGGGAGTTGAATAAACTTACTATAAATAATCGTTACCCATTACCCAGGATCGATGACTTATTTGACCAACTTCAAGGTTTGAGTGTTTACTCGAAAATCGACTTAAGATCAGGTTATCATCAACTGAGAGTAAGGGATGAAGATATTCCCAAGACTGCTTTCAGAACGAGGTACGGACACTATGAATTTCAAGTGATGCCATTTGGTTTAACTAACGCACCTGCTGTATTCATGGATCTCATGAACCGTGTGTGCAAACCATACTTAGATAAATTTGTGATAGTGTTCATTGATGATATTCTTATCTACTCTCGTAACAAAGAAGAACACGCAGATCATCTAAGAATAATCTTGGAATTACTCAGAAAAGAGAAATTATATGCCAAGTTCTCCAAGTGTGATTTCTGGATCAGTATCGTGCAATTTCTTGGGCACTTAATTGATAGTCAAGGACTTCATGTTGACCCCGCCAAGATTGAAGCAGTTAAGAATTAGGCATCTCCTACTACACCCACAGAAATACGTCAATTCTTAGGACTCGTCGGCTATTATCGAAGATTTATCAAAGATTTTTCAAAGATTGCAAAGTCTTTGACTGAATTAACCTAGAAAAACAAGAAGTATATCTGGGGAAAAGACCAAGAGACAGCTTTTCAACTACTTAAACAGAAGCTATGTGAAGCTCCAATCTTAGCATTACCAGAAGGAAACGACGATTTTGTTGTTTACTGTGATGCATCACTTCAAGGACTGGGAGCTGTATTAATGCAAAGGGAAAAGGTTATTGCATATGCATCCCGACAACTCAAACCTCATGAAGAGAACTATACCACTCATGATCTCGAATTAGGAGCAGTAGTGTTCGCTCTTAAAATTTGGAGACACTATCTATACGGTACAAAGTGTACTGTGTTCACTGATCATAAAAAGTTCTCTCAGCATATATTGATCAGAAGATTGACACAGGATACAACGTGGTTGGTTAGGAATTGCTCGGCTTACGTTTGTGAGATTCGTTATTGCCAGATGCCTCTTAAGCGAATCAAAGGACTCGAGTTTTGATATTAGTCATGACATTCATCCATAATTACATCATAATTTCTTGAAGCTCAACTAGGCAATCATTCAAGGAAAGAAAAATCAAGGCTGAGACCTTACGAGGGAATGACAAAGCATTAGAAGTTACGTCGATGGAACTCCGATGTTATTAAGAATCAAAGTTTTTGTTTACCACTCTTTGGTTAATTTAAGGGACTTGATCATGCATGAGTCTACACTATATAAAGTATTCCATTCACCCAGGTGTCTGATCAAGATGTTTTATACCATGATCTAAAGACACTTTATTGGTGGCCTAACATGAAGGCATCATCGCTGAATTATGTCGGCAAATGTTAAACATGTTCTTGAGGTTTAAAACAAATGTCAGAAGCCATCCGGCTTGTGATACAAAACAGAAAATTTCCTACATGGATAATGCGAGAATAACGATGGAACTTCGTTAAAATAATGACCTTAGAACATCAAACGGACATGACACAATTTGGGTCATTGTAGATCGCCTTACTAAATCAGCACATTTCACCCCTACCAGAGAAACAGAAACAGATAGTATGGAAACCCTTACAAGGCTGTACATAAAGGAAATAGTCTCACGGCATGGCGTGCCAATATCTATCTTTAGAAATCGTGTCCAGTCAATTCACTCTAAATTCTGGCTAATTAATTACAGGATGCTTTGGAGTACTCAATTAGACATGAGTATGGCAATATCATCCCGAAACCGATGTGACAAAAGTGAAGAAACAATTCAAACAACTCCAGATACGATTCGAGCGGATTGTTATAGATTTTGGAAAAGGTATGGAAAAACACTTACCCAACTGTTAGAATTTTCTTACATAAAGTTACCATTGCAGTATTAGGCAACAGCCATTTGAGGCATTTATGGTCGAAAAGTGTAAGTCACTGTTTGTTGGGGCCGAAGTTGGAAGTTGTTCAATCATGGGACAGAAATAATTCCATGAACCACTGACAAAGATAGTTGCAAATTCGAAACGCTTGCAGGCTGCAAGAGAATAGGTAAGAAGTTACGCAATGTAGCGAAAGCTTTAGAATTTCAAGTTTGTAGATCGAGTAATGGTTAAAAATTGTCAACCTCGTAAAGGTGGGGAGGATGTCACACCGATTCAAATAATGAGGAAAGCTTAATCCCGGTACATTGGACATTTAAGATTATTAAAAGAGTCGGTCCTTTAGTGGCATATATAAATTGAGCTTCTGAAGAACTCAAAATAGTCCCAAGATTCATGTTCTAATCTAAAGAAGTGCTTATCTGCACGAATCCCTTGTCCTTCATGAAAGAGCTTCGGCTTGATGACAACAACTTTGTGATGAAGAACCAGGGAAGGATTTGGGATCGGGAGAAGTCAAGCAACTAAGACAAGTCGTATTCTATAGTCAAAGTAGATGGAATCTAAAAGAGGACCAGAGTTACATTAGGAACGAGAAGTGAACTTGAACATTTGTGCCAATTCCGACATTATTTTCCAACATCACTTCAAAGTCCAACTAAATCTCGGGACGAGATTTCTTTAAGGTTGGGGGACTATAACAACCCGCAATTTTCATCAATATAAATATCCATCTATTAAATTAGATGCAATGTAATATCCATCTATTAAATTAGATGCAATGTAACATCTATATATACCACCTTTTTACAGGGAAATTTTTGCTTTATCTCATTATGTAACTTAGATTACATAACTAAAGTAAACAAGCTCACGCAACTACCTATGCCAATTCTATCTACGTTTATATCAAGTAAACCTCTTAATATGTCAAGTCAATATTCTAATATCCTCTATACCATGTACGTTATCTATTTAACGTAGTTTTCATTACTAAACGAACATTATACGTTAACGTTTATATCAAAACCCTAATTATATGTAATGTTTACATATAAAATAAATGTATAAATATTCAAGGCAAGTGTACAAGTGATCAATGCACCAGAAATTCAAATATAATTTCCCTCCAAGTCTATGTACAAGTCCTTAATGCACAAAGTACAAATCAATTAAGCACGAATTCAAACAAGCTCATTTTCCCTCCAATTTTGTTCTAATTTTCATACAACTTCTTTATCTTGGATTACAAGCTCACTTAACAATACATTTATGCTAAACTAACCCTAAATCATGCTAAACCTAATTCTAAAACCCTAATTTCATTTTATACGAAACCGAAACCTAAACTATAATCCGAAACCCTAATCCTAACACTAAACCTTAATCCTAAACCCTAATCTTAGTACTAAACCTAACCTTAACTCGTCACAAAAACCCTAATCCGAAACCAAAACCAACCCGACACCCTTATTTCATTTTAAACCCATTTCAAATCAAGCTAGCACCCTCCCTCAACTATGACACACCTCCTTGCAAGCTACTTGTCACCACAAGCACCCTCCCTAGCACCTCCATCACCCAACTTGGCCACCAAGTAACTCGTCACCACCATAGATAGCCGAACCCTTGCCATTTTCTTCCACCATTTAAAGCTACACTCCTAGCTTTCTAGACTCATCATACTAGCTGCTATTAGTTACTACCTACAAGCCCTTGGCCACTACCCCAAGTATACTTGGCCACTAAGGGTTTTCGAACCCTATAAATAGCCGAAACAAAACACACACCATATCTCATCATCTAAACTTCATAATATCTTTAAACTAAGTTCAAGCCATGTCCTAGAAGGAGTATAGAGTCCCTAAGATCAGATAGAGCCAAGAAGAAAGAAGAAAGAAGCCTTTGAACTCCATTCCAAGCGTGCTGTTGGGATTCAGAAGTTTCTACAACTTTGTGCTGCTACTTATACAAGTTACTACTGCTAGTTCTACTTAGTGCTGCTGGTGAAGAATGCTAAAGATTCAAGAAAATAGACTAAGTAGTTAGTATTGTTAGTTATAATTAGTTAGTACTACCAGTACATTATTAGTAATGCCAGTTAGAGTCAGTACTGTTAGTAGTAAGTTAGTACTGCTAGCATATATAGATAGTACTGCTTAAGTGATATGCATGAGATATATTAGGAATGGATATGCATGATCACTTAACGCGTTTTGTAAGTCCATTAAGGTTTCCTTGGTGTTTAAAAGGAACCCTACGGCACTAGTTAGATATACAAGTTTCATAAATATTCATAGTTAGTAATCTGTAACCTAGCAGATTAATAGTAATAAAAAGTTTTGTTTTATTCATTGTTTTCTAGCCGTAAAGTTAGTTTCCGCATAATTATAATTGTTCTATAGTCATTGTTTCTCTTGTAGTTGTTTGGATCAATCCAGATTAGCTACACCTTAACAGTGCTAGAAAAGATTTTCAGATGGGATCAACAAAGTGGTATCAGAGCTTGTTGAGAAACTCTGAGTAAGAAGAATCAAAATAGATCTGTTATAAACCTTTACCTTTCAGATCTATTCAATGGCATGAGAAGATAAATTTCATGATGATAATCCACCACCACCACTAGTTACACCTATACAACAAGCCCCTCACTCTCTATCAACTATTAAACTCCCTATTCTGAAGAAAGGTGAGTATGACATATGGGCCATAAAAATGGAACATTACTTGGGGCATACAAATTATCCTATATGGGAAGTCATACAAAAGGGAAATGGTCCAGTACAAGTCTCAACAGATACAAATGGACAAATAAGGGTTTTGCCTCTTAAAAGTGCTGAAGAGATTTTGGCTAGAGAAAGAGAAAGAAAAGCAAGGACTACATTGCTCATGTCTATACCAAAAGACCATTTAGCAAAATTTCACAAAATGACTGATGCTAAAGAAATATGGGAAGCTATCAAATTCAGATTTGGTGGCAATGATGAATCTAAGAAGATGCAGAAATACATTCTTAAGCAACAATTTGAAAGCTTTTCTGTATCTAACTCAGAAGGATAGTACAAAGGTTATGACAGGTTTCAGAGTCTTCTGAGTCAACTTGAGATTCATGGTACATGTGTCTCCACTGAAGATGCCAATCAGAAGTTTCTTAGGTCTTTACCTACTTCCTGGTCCTAAGTATCCTTGATAATGAGGACCAAGCCAGGAGTAGATACTCTTAGTTTTGATGATCTCTATAATAATCTTAGAGTCTTTGAGTCTGATATTAAAGGCTCTACTGCATCATCATCCAGCATACAGAATGTGGCGTTTGTTTCTTCTGAAAGCACTTACAGTACTAATGATGTTAGTACTGCTTATGGTATTTCTACTTCTTCTGGCCATAACTCACAAAAGGAAGGATCTTCATCATACACTGATGAACTCAAGTACTCTTTCTTTGCTAATCAATCAAGTGGTCCACAATTGGATCATGAGGATCTTGAACAGGTTGATGAGTTTGATCTAGAAGAGATGGATTTGAAATGGCAAGTAGCCATGATTTCAATTTTCAGAATTTTTAAATGACTATTTTACCCTTTGACTTTTTGGGTCTGACTTGACTTTTTGACTTTTGATCTTTTATTGTCACATATCGCGAGTACCGCGTAACACGGTTAATGTCTTTCGAACATATTTTAAATAATTTATCATATTAATTATTTCATATATATTCATGTGCAAGTTATTTTACTTATTTGACTTGAAACCGAAAAAGTTATTGTTTATTCCTAGTGTCTTATCAAAATGACCTACTAAAAATCACGTTTTCACGGGACTGGATCTAAAGCAATTTTGAAGTTAAAATGACATTCCGGACAACTTTTTAGTTTTGCGTGACACCCAAAAATAATCAGAAAATGACCGAAATACCCTCGCAAGATTTTAGAAACAAGAACAACGCGTACCGATATGAAAATAATTAAATTATATTTAATTAACACTTTTATTAAATAAAAGTATTTAATAAATTAGTTATCATTTTATTCAGTAACGTTCTGTTAAAAAGGAAATAATTCAAGTGAAAGGATATTTTACGGGACAAAAAGTTTATTAGTATATACAACTATTAAATAATAACGTTTTAATAAATTTTATAAAAACGTTTATGAAAATTAGTGATGTGAATATCGGTTTTTATGGGAAAAAAATTATTTTTAGACGCAAGGCGCAGTTCGTGTTATGAATCATTCATTTACTAGTCCAAACGAGACCCGAACCGTTATATTACAAAAGTTACACTTTTGATCCCGATGGAAATATTTACAAACTCGACCCTAAAACTATTTGGCAATTATCATTTCATTTTATAACTTTATAATATATATATAAAGTTATTTAGGGTTAATTCATTTAAAATATAAAAAAACACACTACACCTCCACTCCTTCTCCATAAACTTTCCGGCGAGTATTCGACGCGCCATATTATGGCCAATCGCTTGAAACCCAAAAAGTTATAAAATATATGATCTACCGACTCTCACTACCACCACTCGCGCCACGAGCCACTCCACCCTTCCAATAACACCCACCTGCATTGCTGCCCGTTGGAGAAGCGTGCCCCACACCACCACCATCAACCACCTTCACTCCCCACACTGACCCTCCACCCCTTCTTCATTTGAGCCACGCCGTCTACGCTCGACTTGCATCTGCACTTGTCCACCAGCGAGCACCATCACCACCTACAAGGGGCAGTGTGGTACTTGAATTTTATGCACCAGTAGGGTTGTTTGGTTCATCGCATCATAGGGTGCGTTGGTTTGGTCTTGACAGCACCAACAAGGGTGCGTTTGGCTGTGATAAAATCACAAAGGGTGTGATTTTTTTATAAACACCCACAAGGGTGCGTTGGGTTAACAGACCACCCATGGGGTGCGTTTGGTTTCGTATCAGCTAGGGTCCGTTTGGTTTCTTAGCACCAGTAGGGTGCGTTTGATTGTTCATTAGCACCAAAGGGTGCGTTGGTTTCTTAGCACCAGCTGAGGGTGCGTTTGTTTTTCATAGAAAAGGGGTGCATGTCGTTTTATAATACCACCAGCAAGGTTACGTTTGGTTTTGATTATAACAGCACCAAGTTTGCGTTTGGATATGGGTTTAGCACGTGGGGTGTGTTTGGTAGGCCGCGCAACAGCTTTAGGGTGGTTTGTTTAGCTGTTTTACAGCTTTATGGTGCGTTTGGTTTAACAACAGCCCCACAAAGGGTGCGTTTGCTATAGTAACAGCAGACTAAGGGTGTTTGTTTTAGTAGAAAAGCACCATAAGGGTGCGTTTGTTATGGTGACAGCCATAATAAGGGCGTTTGGTTATATATAAAACAACAAGGGTGCGTTTGGCAGCCAAGGGCTATGTTTGGTTTGGCAGATTACGCAATAAGGGTGCGTTTGGTTGTTGTTTACAAAAAAAGGGTCCGTTTGGTTGGTTTAGCAGATTTAGGAGCGTTTGGGTATACGCGATTAGGCTGCGTTTGGTTTAGTAAGAAAGCCACATAAATGGGTGCATTTAGTTTATACAAATTGGTTAATAAGCTTTGAAAGATTATATATATATAAACCGGATCTAATGGTGGTTTAAATTGGTTAAATAAATGTGTTATTTAATAATTTGTCTAGTTAGATATAAATTGAAAAGTGGATATTTTGCAACACGGGTTATTTGGAAAGTGAAAAACATTAGATTTTAAAAATATGGAAAACGTCATACAAACGAATAGTTTATGCCGAAATTTATAAAAAGTTCTATACTTAATAAATTTCATTATAATTTTTCTTATCTTAGAAAAACCAATAAAAGACGAACTTATATAGTCTTAAGACTGTTGCGTTGTAATTATACAATAACCGGATGAACAAACGGGAACTATACTTTTATAGATAGGACAACTATTTTAACTAAAACCCGTCAAGGAAACAATATACTTACAATATTATTTTATAGCTTCCGCTGACTCTATAAGATAAAGTCATAGAACTTTTGTAAAAAGCTTCTTTGAAACATCGTTACTATAATTCTTTCATCACTATAAAATGTGTGCGGTTACTTTTATAACCAGGAATTCATTATTTTCTTAAACTGATTTCCCGAAAACGTGTCGAATTATTTTGAGTTTCATTATTTTTTCTTCTCCATAACCTTCTTTATATAATAATTCAAGGTATTGTATACTTTGATTAGTTTATAAATTGGTATTCTTTGTTATATATTCACGGTATGAGGTTATATAATTGTTTAAGTTTTACATATGTAATATATATCGGAATATATTACACAATTGTGCTATTACCTTTATCCGATTTATTTTTATTTAACCAACCACCAAACTATGTACAACTTGGAAATCTCAATCTTTATCAACGAGTTCGTATTGATCGTAACTACCATCGGAAAACCCAAATATATTAATCCTAGGCTAGTGGTCTTAGCCTTAAGATAAACCGCAGACTTCTTGATCGAAGAGCCGTTCGGTTTTTTCTTCCGTTTGTGATCGTGCTTACATATGTGCAGTTCTGCCAATACAGTCTACAACAATCAGCTTGTGAGTTTATAAGCCCCATGTTTATTAAACTGGATTTTACAGTCTATATTTTTGGGTGAGAACATTGATCTTATTTACGAATCATTTACGATGGATGTAAATTACAAAGTTGGCTACATACCTTATTTTGGCATATGCTCGCTCTGGGATACATATAAATGAATACATTTTTGTGGGTCGCGAATACATACTTTGCTTCTCGGAAACAATGATGAATTAGCTTCGGATTTGCATATGAACACTGTTACAGTCTACTTGGAGGGTGAGCGGAAGTTATGGAAATATCGACATTCTATACGATTGAACATTCCCCGTCGGGTGATTAGCTAATCACTGTGCAAACGAGACGTTATCACATGTCCGGATAACGATTGGTTATGAGTCTTCAGGGCCCAACAAATACACTACACATGTAATATATTCATAATGCAAGCGGGTGTTCATGGGAGAGAGACACCTATGATGGGTACATATTATATTCATTAATGCTCGCGGCATGGTATCTTAGAAGGGTAAACACCTAAGATGAGGGTACACTCTTTACCATGCCAGGAATAAATTTGGCATACATACAGTATACGTCGCAGTTATCATGAACTTAGAGTATTTATAATCAAGTGTTTTATACTCACATGGATATTTACTGTGCCTTGAATAAAGTGGCAATACATACTTGAAATTCATTTTGGTGATATATATAGAAAATATTCATACATGCTTTGAACAATTGCGGTTCAACATTCATACATACAGTTATTGTGACTATCTTGAAATCTGAATGGTCATCAAGCTAACTTTACCACACTTATTTAGATTTTCTAAAAATACATACATACATTTTGAAGGACATTTAAGGATTTCTAAATGCGTCATACACACTTGACAAAGAACCTTCGGTTCAACAATTCTATTTGAAAACAAATCTAGGAACTTCACCAACTTATGTTGACACTTTTTAAGCATGCTATTTTCTAGGTGAATTAGATGCATTGGCCTACGGATGTGCACTGACAGTCTAAAATTGGACAAGATTACATTCATGTATTTCCCTCTCTTACATTCAAATGAGCGCCAATCTCGTTGAGTTGTTTTCGAAGCTTTTTATTGAGATGCAATTATGGCGGACAAATGTTATATCAATTGTCAATGAAAACAAACGAAGATAACTTTTCAAACGACACACATTTAGTTAGATTATGGCCGGTTCTCCTTTAGCGTTATCTAGCGCTCGTCAGCATTATGAATAACGACCCCGGTGATATACTCAATTTACATTAATTTCCGTGAGAGCGTGAGTACAAATAACATTTTTGGTGGGTGTTTACAGATGATTTTGGCATCAAGAGCACTATTATATAAGGGAACTAGGTTGCATATTCTACCGATAAACTATAACCACATTTTATTTTTCACAAACAGTATAATGCATCACAAACAGCAAACATTTTTTCAAAATGCATACTACACTACTCAACAGCTACAATTTACTTACTTTATTTCCTTACAGCTTAGGTTACTTGTTACCGTTAAGTGCTTACATGACGATAATATAATATATAATAAAAATTAAATATATAAATAAATATATAAATATAGGATAATATATATATGATATATATATATCTATATATATATATATGCTTGCATTCCTTATGTTTTTTGCGTATAATCGTAATGTTTATTAAATGAAAGGTTAAATTAAAAAATACTAGAACATTTTTCTTTAAAGACAATTGTGAGTTGCAAAAAACAATGGGTTTTCCATTTATTACCACAGACCATAAATGTAAGTTACAACACATTGGTCGTCAATTTACATCTTAACAAAGATCGTGAGTTACACAATGGTCCATTTCGATTCTCAGACAGTTTTTAAGTTAAAAACAATAATGGTCTCTAAAGAATATTATTTTTTCATTCCATGAACTTTATACAATATCGTATTACACAAACGTAGAAAGACCGTCATAATCTTTTTTTCAACATGGAATTATGAAGAATCTATCAATGTTAGAACAAATTTCTTGTATGGGCTAAGGTGAGCTTGTAATATAGAGGATTGATAAGGATAAATTGCTATGTAGAACAAAACTTCCAACCCCAAGATAATTGCATGCTTATGATTAAAACAAAACCAACCCCTGCAAAAACCCGTCCCACAGGTAGTATCTGTTTACATGGGAATAATGTATAAATCATAAGTATATTGACAAGTCTGTATGGTAGGCGGTGGATGTAGTGGGGCGTGGACTGTGAAATAGGAGGATTGATATGAAAACGCTTCCCAAATGTTGGTGACTATGCGGTGCTCGTTCATACTAGGAGACTCTTTACCTTGTTTACTCTAACCGTGTACTCATTAACTATCTTGAACTTTAGACGATATTTCATGTATTTTACTCCCCGCCCTTCGAAGACGAGTTTTAAAAACTCGCCCGCTACTCATTAAAGCACAGTCACGTCATGTTATCCATCACCTTGAAGGTTATGTGAGTACGTGTATTGCATCGGAAATTATTAAGTATGAATAATTTATAATTTCTTTATTTGAAAGGATTGGGACGCCTCTTCAGTTAAATAAAGAAATTGTAAATCTCCGAACCATAATTATCCATATTCTTACTTACGTAAATTATGACGCCCTTTAAAGAATTAATTAATTATAAATGAGTGGGCTTAAAATGGTATCCAATAATGACACAAGTATGAACTTACGAACACGATAATCACCCGAAATCCGATAAAAATGTATAGAAAACACAATCGTGTCTTACCAACACAGAATTTTAAAGGGCCTCACTTGGAACTACAATGAGTCTCATTCTTAGATATTACTTTTTGTCGATTGCAAATCCTTGCAATCACTAACTGTTCGTGAGGAACTAACAGACATGTTCAGACCACTTGAAACTAATGAGTTTATTTCATCCTCGAACTACACGACTGAGTCCGTATTTCGCACACGTATCACATAAATTCTCAATCGCAGAGCTTCCTCTCATTAGTTAAACCTTATTCGGTAATATTGTTTTCTTTGAACTGTCCTCACGTCTCGCGTCCCATCCACGTTTGTTATATTAATGAGTTGTTATGGTTGCTGTTGTCGTCCTGGAATCGGATTCCACTATGCAAGACTTAAGTCGCGATACATCCCAGCTTGTACAACTTTATCCAATAGGTAATGCAACTCTCCTTAAACCAGATAAACACCTATCAACGAAAGAGATAGTCGAACTATTCATTTCGGGCCACTAGTAGGAAGACTTAGGTCGCGATCCATCCAGGTACTGCCAAGTAAGTTGGATACTTACATCCATTAGCCTAGTCCGATATTAATCATCGAAGATTACATATATCAGAAACGAGACCCCGTCCTTGAACATTTGAAACCTTATACAAATATACTCACGCGACTACACTTTTCCCTTCGACGTTTTCACTATTAAGAGACTTTCTTCATGACGCGGTTATATCAGTCATAAGATTTGTAATGATAATTTTGAGATACCAATTTTGATGGATTAAATATCCTGGTCAAACTTAACCAAAAATTTTGGTATATGGAGAAGTGTCGAAACATCTAATTTTGTTGAATAAAGTTATCAACGTCTTGTTTAGAACTGGTTTATTAAATCTTAAATCTTTCTTGGTCACACAAACGGTTAACACAAATATAATCTCAGGGCGAGATTTATTTAAGGGGTAGGTACTGTAACATCCGGCAATTTTTGGAATTTTAAATGACTATTTTACCCTTTGACTTTTTGGGTCTGACTTGACTTTTTGACTTTTGGTCTTTTATTGTCACATAAAAGCGATTACCGCGTAACTGGTAATGTTTTCGGAACATATTTTAAATAATAAATCATATTTATTATTTCATATCTCATGTGCAAAGTTATTTTTAACTTATTTTACTTGAAAACAAAAAAGATATATGTTATTCCTAATCTGACTTATCAAAATTGACTCACTAAATCACGTTTTCATGACTCGGACTCTAAAGCAATTTGATGTAAAATGACATTCCGGACAACTTTTTAGTTTTGCGTGAGACCAAAAAATAAGCAGAAAATGACCGAAATACCCTCGCAAGATTTTAGAATCAAGAACAACGCGTACCGACATGAAAATAATTAAATTATATTTAATTAACACTTTTATTAAATAAAATTATTTAATAAATTAGTTATCATTTTATTCAGTAACGTTTGTTAAAAACGCAAATATTCAAGTAAAGGATCATTTTACGGACAAAGTTTATCAGTAATATACAAATCAATAATAAACGTTTTAAATAAATTTTATAAAACGTTTATGAAAATTAGTCGAGTGAATACTCGTTTTTATAGGAAAAATTATTTGGAACGCAATGGCGCAAGTTTCGTGTTATGAATCATTCATTTACTAGTCCAAACGAGACCCGAACCGTTATATTACAAAAGTTTTACAAAAAAAAATAGGAAAAGTAAAACAATAACAAATAACACTTTTGATCCCGGTGGAAATATTTACAAACTCAACTCTAAACTATTTGGCAATTATCATTTCATTTTATAACTTTATAATATATATATAAAGTTATTTTGGGTTAATTCATTCTCATATATAAAAACACACATACACCTCCACTCCCTATCCCATAAACTTTCCGGCGAGTATTCCGACGCCGCCATCTTTTCCGGCCACTTTTTCCGGCCAAACTCCGGCGAACCCAAAAGTTATAAAATATATAGATCTACCCGATCTACTACCCCACTCGCCGCCATCAGGACGCCTCACCTTCATAACAACCACCACCTGCTGCGTGAGCAGCCGCGCCACCCACCACCACAACCACTTCATCCCCACGACACCACCTTCATTTCTATCTCCACCCCGTCACCCTCGCTGCCCCGCCACTTCCACCAGCCGCCATCACCACCTACAAGGGTGCGTGTGGTTTGAGTTTTGCACCAGCAGGGGTGCGTTTGGTTCATCACATCATAGGGTGCGTTGGTTTGGTCTTGACAGCACCAACAAGGGTGCGTTTGGCTGTGATAAAAGCACAAAGGGTGCAATTTGTTTTATAAACACCCACAAGGGTGCGTTGGGTTAACAGACCACCCATGGGGTGCGTTTGGTTTCGTATCAGCTAGGGTTCCGTTTGTTTCTTAGCACCATAGGTAGCGTTTGATGGTTCATAGCACCAAAGGGTGCGTTGGATTCTTAGCACCAACTGAGGGGTGCGTTTGATTTCATAGAAAAAAAAGGGGGTGCCATGTGGTTTTAATAAAACCTCCAGCTAGGTTACGTTTGGTTTTGATTATAACAGACACCAATTTGCTGTGGATATGGGTTAGCACGTGGGTGTGTTTGGGTAGGCCTCATAACAGCTTTAAGGTTGTTTTTTTGCGCTTTTATATTAACAGCTTTATGGTCGTGTTGGTTTTAACAACAGACAGCCCCCAAAAGGGTGCGTTTGTAAGTAAACAGCAGACTAGGGGTGTTTGTTTTAGTAGAAAAGCACCATAAGGGTGCGTTTGTTATGGTGACAGCCACAATAAGGGCGTTTGGTTATATAGAAAACAGCAAGGGTGCGTTTGGCAGCCAAGGGCTGTGTTTGGTTTGGCAGATTACGCAATAAGGGTGCGTTTGGTTGTTGTTTTACAAAAAGGGTTTATCGTTTGGTTGGTTTAGCAGATTTAGGAGCGTGTTTGTTATACGCGATTAGGGCTGCGTTTTGTTAGTAAGAAAGCCCACAGAAAATGGTTGCGTTTAGTTTATAACCCAATTTGGTATAAATCAGCTTAAGAGGATTCATATATATGATATAGTATAAATATAGTATATATATATATATATATATCTTTATCTTATAAATATATAAATATATATAGGGTATTAGCCATACAATATGCACAAACGTACTTTCGATTTGTTCCAGTATGGAACGTTAACTTTTTGTTCCACTTATGTTAACGAACTTCCCAGTGGATTTGATGTTTGTGTTCATTTTCACCAACTTGACTCGGACACCCGAGTAAAAAGGTTTGTTTAATTTTCACCAAACATAACGAACTTTCTTCTAATGTTTCCGCATTTTGATACGTGAACTTTTTCTAATATTCCGTTTTGGTACGTGAACTTTTTTTCTAATGTTCTGTTTTTGTACGTGAACTTTTTCTAATGTTCCGTTAAGTGGACCATAAATGTAGCTCATTCCGTAAAACAGAGTTTTAACGGTGCAAATTAACACCGAAACTTGAAAGTTCGTATACAGTAGTTGAAACAAAAAAAAATTCGCGTACCAACATGGAACAAAACCGAAAGTAACGATTGCTATTGTAACCCGGCTAAAACCTATGTATATATTATTATTAAATATATATATATATAAAAATATATATTTATTAATATATATATTACATATATATATATATATATAATATTTAAAACCGGATCTGAGGTGGTTTAAATGGTTAAATAAATGTGCTATTTAAATTTAAATTTTGTCTAGGTTAGATATAAATTGAAACGGTGGAAAGTTTTGCAACACACGGTTATTTGGAAGAGTGAAAACATTAGATTTTATAAATATGGGAAACGTCGTATAAACGAATAGTTTATGCCGAAATTTATAAATTCTATACTTAATAAATTTCATTATAATTTTTTTACTTATAAAAATCGCTAAAAAGGGGCCGAAGTTATCAAGTCTTAAGATTGTTGATATTGTAATTAATACAATAACCTATGAACAACCGAAACTATACTTTATATAGATAGGAAACAACTATTTTAACTAAAACCCTCAAGGAAACAATATAACTAAAAATATTACTTTGATAAATTCCCAGACTAAAGATAGAAGATAAAGTCATATACTTTTTGTAAAAGCTTTGAAAACATCGTTTACATAATTCTCAACTATAAAACGTGCGTTTACATAATTCTCAACTATCTTTATTGTCTTATATGTGATTTCCGAAAACGTGTCGAATTATTTTGTTTCAATTATTTTTCTCACGTTCTTTATATAATACTTGCAAGGTATTGTATACTTTGATTATTTATTAAATTGGTTTCTTTGTTATATCATTCACGGTATGAGTTATATAATTGTTTATTTTTCATATGTAATATATACGGAATATATTACACAATTTGCGTTTACTTTCGATTTATTTTATTTAACCAACCACCAAACTATTACAACTTGGAAATCTAAATCTTTATCAACGTGTCGTATTGATGTAACTATCCATCGGAAAACCCAAATATATTATCCTAGGCTAGTGGGTCTTAGCCGTTAAGATAAACCGCAACTTCTTGATCGAGCCGTTCCGGTTTTTCTGTTTGTGCTGTGCTTAATATGTGCAGTTCTGCCAATCGTTCTACAACATCAATGTGAGTTTATAGCCTCATGTTTTATTGGTTTTACATATATTTTTGGGGTGAGAATATGCTTGTTTACGAATGCATTTACATGGTTGATTACAAATTGGTCTACATACTTATTTGCATAGCTCGCTATGGGATACATTAATTGAATTCATTTTTGGTCGCGAATACATACTTTACTTTGGAAACGATTACGAATTAGCTTAGGTTGCATGAACTGTATTCACTTGGAGGGTGAGCGCGAATGTTATGAAATAGATCTATTCGGGATTGACAATCTTCGTTCGGGTGATTAGCTATCATTGGGCAAACGAACGTTATAACATGTCGGAATACGATTGGTTGAGTCTTCAAGGCCAACAATTACATACACATGAATATTTTCATAAATGCCTAGGTGTTCTTGGATGGGACACCTATGATGGGTACATATTATTTTCATTAATGCCCGGATGTTCTTGGAGGGAACACCTACGATGGGTACACTCTTACTGTGCTTTGAATAAAGTGGCATACATACAAGTCTACGTCACATTTCATGAACTTAAAGTAATTGTAATCATTGTTTTATACACAGATGAATATTTACTATGCCTTAAATAAAGTGACAATGGATACTTGAAACATTTTGGTGATATATATATAAATATCATACATGCTTTGAACAATTGCGGTTCAACGTTCATATGTACATTTTTGTGACTATTTAAGGATAGAAATGGTCATGCATACTTTACAACTCTTTGATTTCTAAAAATCAAACATACATTTTAGAAGAACATTTGAGGATTGAAACGGTCATACATACTTTACAGAACTTCGGTTCAACATTTGTATTTACAAAAACCTATGAACTCACCAACTTTATGTTGACACTTTGTAAGCATGTTTTTCTCAGGTGAATTAGATGTTTGGCCTACTTGATGTGCACTGGAGTCTAAATTTAACAAGATTTCATTCATGGATTTCCACTTACATACAAATGATCAAATCTCGTTGGGTTGTTTTCAAGCTTTTCATTATGATGCAATTATGGGACAAATGTTATATCAATTTTAAGGAAATCAACGAGATTACTTTTCAAACGACACATTTAGAGGTCGTTCTCTTGTATCTAGCACTGTGTATTATGAAGTAACACCTCCGGACACATTTTCAATGCGACACATTTTTTGGGGTGTTACAGATGATTGGTATCAGAGCACTGGTTATAGGGAACTAGGTTGCATATTTTACCCTAGACTATAACCATTTTCACAAGCATTGCATCACAACAAACATTTTCAAATTGCATACATACTACTTGCTTAGGTTACTTGTTACCTTAAGTGCTTACATGACATACATATATATAATATATATGCTTGCATTCCTTTGCGTATATCGTATGTTTATTTATATAAGAGTTAATTATATAAATACTAGAACATTTCTTAAGACATTGTGAGTTGCATAATGGTCTCATTTCGTTCTCAGACATTGTAAGTTAAACAATGGTCTCTAAGAATATTATTTTTCTTCATAGCTTTATACAATATCGTATTACACGAAGACCGTCATAATTTTATTAACATGGAATTATGTATGAATCTAAGTATTACAAGTCTTGTATGGGCGAGACTTGTAATATGAGGATTGATATGATAATTGTTATGTTAACAAAACCCGTCACAGTTTTGTTTACATGGGATTATGTATGAATCTAAGTATTACAAGTCTTGTATGGGCGGGACTTGTAATAGGAGGATTGATATGATAATGGCTATGTTGACTCGTTCATAGAGACCTTTACCTTGTTTACTCTAACCGTGTACTCATTAACTATCTTGAACTCTAGGTTGATATTCCTTGGTAGTTTTACTGCCCGCCTTCGAAGACGAGTTATAAACACTCGCCCCATACTCATTAGAAGCACATGCATCGTCATGTTATCCATCACCTTGAAGGTTATGTGAGTACGTGTATTGCATCAGAAATTATTAAGTAGGATGATTTATAATCTCTTTATTTGAAAGGATTGGGACGCCTCTTCAGTTAAATAAAGAAATTGTAAATCCTCGAACCATAAGTTTATCATTTCTTACTTACATAAATTAGGACGCTCCTTTATGTATGTAATTAATTATAAATGAGTGGGCTTAATGGTATCCAATATGACACGAGTATGAACTCGAACCCGATAATTACCAGAATCCATTAAAATTGTCTAGAAACACAATCGTGTTTTACCACTCTGCAGAATTTTAAGGCCTCACTTGGAACTACATGATCTCATTCTTAAGATATTACTTTTGCCATTGCAAATCCTTGCAATCACGAACTGTTCGTGGAACTAACAGACTTTTTGCCCACTTGAACTAATGGAGTTGATTCATCCTCGAACAAACGACTGAGTACCGTATTCCGCCACCTATCACATAAACTCTCCCGCGAGCTCCTCCCATTTGTTAAACTTTATTCTGGGAATATTGTTTCTCGAACTGTCCTCACTCTCGGCATCCCATCACCGTTTGTTATAGTTATTGTTGTTATGGTTGCTGTTGTCGGGTCCTGGAGCGGTCCACTAGTGCGAAGACTTAAGTCGCGATACATCCCAGCTTGTACAACTTTATCCAATAGGTAATGCAACTCCCCTTAAACCAGATAAACACCTATCGACGAAAGAGATAGTCGAACTATTCATTTCGGGCCACTAGTAGGAAGACTTAGGTCGCGATCCATCCTGGTACTGCCAAGTAAGTTGGATACTTACATCCATTAGCCTCGTCCGATATTAATCATCGAAGATTACAGATATCAGAAACGAGACCCCGTCCTTGAACATTTGAAACCTTATACAAACATACTCACGCGACTACACTTTTCCCTTCGACGTTTTCACTATTAAGAGACTTTCTTCATGACGCGGTTATATCAGTCATAAGATCTGTAATGATATTTTTGAGATACCTATTTTGATGGATTAAATATCCTGGTCAAACTTAGCCAAAATTTTTGGTATATGGAGAAGTGTCGAAACATCTAATTTTGCTGAATAAAGTTATCAACGTCTTGTTTAGAACTGGTTTATTAAATCTTAAATCTTTCTTGGTCACACAAACGGTTAACACAAATTTAATCTCGGGACGAGATTTCTTTAAGGGGTAGGTACTGTAACATCCGGCAATTTTTGGAATTTTAAATGACTATTTTACCCTTTGACTTTTTGGGTCTGACTTGACTTTTTGACTTTTGGTCTTTTATTGTCACATAAAAGCGATTACCGCGTAACCGGTAATGTTTTCGGAACATATTTTAAATAATAAATCATATTTATTATTTCATATCTCATGTGCAAAGTTATTTTTAACTTATTTGACTTGAAAACGAAAAAGATATATGTTATTCCTAAGCTGACTTATCAAAAACGACCCACTAAATCACGTTTTCACGACTCGGACTCTAAAGCAATTTGATGTAAAACGACATTCCGGACAACTTTTTAGTTTTGCCCGAGACCCAAAAATAAGCAGAAAATGACCGAAATACCCTCGCAAGATTTTAGAAACAAGAACAACGCGTACCGACATGAAAATAATTAAATTATATTTAATTAACACTTTTATTAAATAAAAGTATTTAATAAATTAGTTATCATTTTATTCAGTAACGTTTGTTAAAAACGCAAATATTCAAGTAAAGGATCATTTTACGGACAAAGTTTATCAGTAATATACAAATAAATAATAAACGTTTTAAATAAATTTTATAAAACGTTTATGAAAATTAGTCGAGTGAATACTCGTTTTTATGGGAAAAATTATTTGGAACGCAATGGCGCAAGTTTCGTGTTATGAATCATTCATTTACTAGTCCAAACGAGACCCGAACCGTTATATTACAAAAGTTACACTTTTGATCCCGGTGGAAATATTTACAAACTCAACCCTAAACTATTTGGCAATTATCATTTCATTTTATAACTTTATAATATATATATAAAGTTATTTAGGGTTAATTCATTTTCATATATAAAAACACACATACACCTCCACTCCTTCTCCCATAAACTTTCCGGCGAGTATTCCGACGCCGCCATATTTTCCGGCCAAACTCCGGTGAACCCAAAAGTTATAAAATATATAGATCTACCCGATCTACTACCCCACTCGCCGCCACGCGCCTCACCTTCATAACCACCACCACCTGCTGCGTGAGCAGCCGTGCCACCCACCACCACAACCACTTCATCCCCACGACACCACCTTCATTTCTATCTCCACCCCGTCACCCTCGCTGCCCTACCACTTCCACCAGCCGCCATCACCACCTACAAGGGTGCGTGTGGTTTGAGTTTTGCACCAGCAGGGGTGCGTTTGGTTCATCACATCATAGGGTGCGTTGGTTTGGTCTTGACAGCACCAACAAGGGTGCGTTTGGCTGTGATAAAAGCACAAAGGGTGCGATTTGTTTTATAAACACCCACAAGGGTGCGTTGGGTTAACAGACCACCCATGGGGTGCGTTTGGTTTCGTATCAGCTAGGGTCCGTTTGGTTTCTTAGCACCAGTAGGGTGCGTTTGATTGTTCATTAGCACCAAAGGGTGCGTTGGTTTCTTAGCACCAACTGAGGGTGCGTTTGATTTTCATAGAAAAGGGGTGCATGTGGTTTTATAAAACCACCAGCTAGGTTACGTTTGGTTTTGATTATAACAGCACCAAGTTTGCGTTTGGATATGGGTTTAGCACGTGGGGTGTGTTTGGTAGGCCGCGTAACAGCTTTAGGGTTGTTTGTTTCGCTGTTTTACAGCTTTATGGTGCGTTTGGTTTAACAACAGCCCCACAAAGGGTGCGTTTGGTATAGTAACAGCAGACTAGGGGTGTTTGTTTTAGTAGAAAAGCACCATAAGGGTGCGTTTGTTATGGTGACAGCCACAATAAGGGCGTTTGGTTATATAGAAAACAGCAAGGGTGCGTTTGGCAGCCAAGGGCTATGTT
Organism: Tanacetum coccineum; assembly: GCA_026074375.1. Taxonomy (NCBI): domain Eukaryota; kingdom Viridiplantae; phylum Streptophyta; class Magnoliopsida; order Asterales; family Asteraceae; genus Tanacetum; species Tanacetum coccineum. Next base: position 25,593 of record BQNB010055848.1, read on the forward strand.
TGGTTTGGCAGATTACGCAATAAGGGTGCGTTTGGTTGTTGTTTACAAAAAAAGGGTCCGTTTGGTTGGTTTAGCAGATTTAGGAGCGTTTGGTTATACGCGATTAGGCTACATTTGGTTTAGTAAGAAAGCTACAGAAATGGGTGTGTTTAGTTTATACAAATTGGTTAATAAGCTTTAAAAGATTATATATATATATATATATATATATTAAAACCGGATCTAATGGTGGTTTAAATTGGTTAAATAAATGTGTTATTTAATAATTTGTCTAGCTAGATATAAATTGAAACGTGGATATTTTGCAACACGGATTATTTGGAAAGTGGAAAACATTAGATTTTATAAATATGGAAAACGTCATATAAACGAATAGTTTATGCCGAAATTTATAAAAAGTTTTATACTTAATAAATTTCATTATAATTTTTATTATCTTAGAAAAACCGATAAAAGACGAAGTTATATAGTCTTAAGATTGTTGCGTTGTAATTATACAATAACCGGATGAACAAACGGGAACTATACTTTTATAGATAGGACAACTATTTTAACTAAAACCCGTCAAGGAAACAATATACTTAAAATATTATTTTATAATTCCCGACTAGAAGATAAAGTCATAACTTTTGTAAAAGCTTTGAAAACATCGTTTACATAATTCTCAACTTTAAACGTGCGTTACTTTTATAACAAGGATTCTTTATTGTCTTATATGTGATTTCCGAAAACGTGTCGAATTATTTTGTTTCAATTATTTTTCTTACGTTCTTTATATAATACTTGCAAGGTATTGTATACCTCGATTTAATATTCTCACGCCTCTATTTGTACTTTCCCTTATATAAAACATGTAGTGTATTATATACATTTCTAAATTACTTCTTCGGTTTTTTAACGAAGTTAATAATTCATGATATGACTTATATACTGATCATTTTTCATTAGGTAATATATACGGAATAAATTACACAACTTTGGGCGTTTACTCTATTTTAATTTTTTATCTAACCAACCACCAAAACCTATGCAACATTGAATCTAAATCTTTATCAACGTGTTCACGTTATATAATCACCCATCGGAAAACCCAAGTACATTACCTAATCTAGTGGGATCATATTCGTTAAGTATAGATGCACTACCTTGTGCGGAGCCGTTCCGGTTTCCCCGTTCGTGGTATGCTTAATATGTGCATTTCTGCCAAATCGTCCTGCAACATCAATTGTGAGTTTATAGCCCCATGTTTTACTGGTTTAACATATATTTTTGGGGTAGAACATGCTTGTTTGCAAATTCATTCACAATGATTTACTTAATGCTTGTTACATGATTGTTTACAAATTGGTTTATTTTGCACATACTCATTTACATAGTTTTTTCGCTATGGGATACATTATTGACTTCTTATGTGTCATAAATACATCTTTACCTTTTGAAATGATTACGAATTTAGCTTAAGCGGAATTGAACTGATATCGACAAGTGAAATATGCCCGGTGTTCTGGAGGGGACACCTCGAGGGGCACATATTCCATTACAGCCCGGTGTTCTTGAGGGGACACATGCGAGGTGCACATATTCATTACTGCCTAGGTGGTTCTTAAGGGGACACCTGCGAGTGGACACATATTCAATACTACGCCCGGTGTTCTTGTGAGGGGACACCTGCGAGGGGAACAAATTCATTACTAGTCCGGGTTCTTGGAGGGACACCTGCGAGCGTACATATTCATTTCTTCCCGGGAGTGTTTCGAAGGGGAACACCTGTGAAGGGTACATAAGGTTTTTATTTACTGCCTCTGGTAGTGTTCTTGAAGGGCCAACCTATGAAAGGAACAAAGTGCCTCGGTATTTCTCATCATAAACTGGAGTAATTGTAATCGATTGTTTTATACACACAAATGAATAGATTTAATGTGCCTTGAATAGAGTGGCAATACATACATGAAAACATTTTGGTAATATATATATATATATAAATATCATACATGCTTTGAACAATAGCGGTACAAAAACGTTCATATGTACATTTTTTGACTATTGGGAAATGAAAGGTCATGCATACTTTTACACAACTATTTGATTTCTACAAAAAATCATAACATACCTTTTGGAAGGGACAATTAAGGATTTAAATGGTTATACGATACATTTACAACCTTGGTATCAACATTTAAACTTAAACAAATCTAGAAACCTCACAACTTTATGTTGACAAACGATTTTAAGCATGGTTTTACTCTAGTGAATAGATGCTTGGATTATTTGATGTGCACTAGGAGTCAATTTATAACAAGATTTCATTCATGGATTACAACTTACATACAAATTATTAAATCTCATTGGTGGTTTTAAGCTTTTCATTGTGATGCAATTTATGGGACAAATGTTATATCAATTTCAAGGAACTCAACGAGATTACTTTTCAAACGACACATTAGAGGTGCGTTCTCATTGTATCTTGTGCTGTTGTTATTATTAAGTAACCGCCCCCGGACACATTCCTCGCAACGAACACATTTTTTGGGGTGTTTACAGGGAGACTATAACAACCCGTAATTTTCATCATTGTAATTATCCATCTATTAAATTAGATGCATTGTAATATCCATCTATTATATATACAATCTTTTTACAGGGAATTTTTTTTGCTTTATCTCATTATGCAACGTAACTTGCATCTCTAAAGTAAAAACGAGCCTCACACAATTGGACCTACATTAGCCAATTCTATCTATGTTTATATCAGGTTAACATCCTACTATGTCTAGTCTAGATCTTAATAGCATTTTTACCAAGTAACATTACCCATTAACGTACAAATTTATGACGTTATTACCAAAACGGGACTTTAAACAATAAACGTTTTTATCAAAACCCTAATTATATGTAATGTTTACCATTTAAAATGAATGTACAAGTATTCACGGCATGTGTCCAAGTATGATAAGCAAAATATTTTGGAATATACTTCCTCCAAAACCCCTAGTATAACCTTTTAAAGCGACAATGTACAAAGTCAATAATGCAAGAAAGTCAAATTAGTCATTTTAACCATCCTAAATCATTTAGTTTCTTACCACCACTATTAACATAAGGTAACAAACACTTAATACACCTAAACCCTAAACCTAAACCCTAAGTCATCCTAAAACCCTAATCTAAAACCCTAAACCCTAAACGAAACCCTAAAACCCTAATTTCATTTTAAACCTAAAACTAAACCCTAAACCTTAAAACTAAACCCTAAACCTTAATCCTAAACCCTAATCTTAATCCTAAACCTTAATCCTAAACCTTAAACTATCCTAAACCCTAACCCTAACTCGAATTAAAACCCTAAATCCTAAGCCGAAACCAAACCAAACCCGACACCCCTTTTATTTTATTTTTGACCCATTTTAAACCAACCTAGCATCCTAGCACCTCTATGACCTCACCACCATGTCACCAAGCAAGCAACCAAGCACCTCCATCACCACCCTTGGCCACCAAGTTAGTCTTGTCACCTCCTTGTCACCTTCTTGTAGCCGAACCCCCCTAAACCTCCAACACCTTGCATAGCTACATTTCTAGCTCACAATACTCACCCTATAGACTTCATTAGTCATTACCCTAAAGCCACAACCCTTAGCCACCAAGAAAACTTAGGCACCAAGGGTTTTCGAACCCTATATAAGCCGAATCCAAGCAACCCTTTCAAACACACCTTAAATCTTCATCACAAACACAAATGGAGTTCTAGCCCAGCCAAGGAAGAAGTAGAAGGTCCCTAAGATCATAATAGAAGCTAAGAATCAAGAGAAGGAAGGTCTTGAATCCATATCTAGGCGTACGAACCCAAAAACCCCATTTCGACCCATTTTAGCTCAAGTAAGCTTATAATCTTGTTCAATAAGCTCATGATCTATTTTAGAACTTTCATTAGCCTTGTTATATCCTATATAAACTCTTGTTAAAGCCTTGAATCCTCAAACCCATGCGTTTTTTATTAAAACCCTAAAAATGACCCGTTTTGATTTTCTAGCTAAACGAATCCTTTTTCTAAACTTTTGTTACATTAGAACATCTTATTTTAGCTTATTCTAATAAGCTATAACCTGCAAATATCATTTGGAACCCTAAAATAAGCTTGCATGGCTTTTTGGACTTGATTTGTAAATCATTTCCATGCAAGGGGTATATATCATAACTTTCTGAAATTTATAACTAGAGGGGCTGAAAATATCATTTTCCTAAAGTTATAACTATAAGGACCTATCTTGCCAAGTTTCAAAGTTAAAGGTTTAAATTATATATACTTTATATATAAAGGACTAAACTTGTAAAAGTTTATAAACCAAGGGTATATATTGCCATTTTTGTATTCTTAAAAATATAAAATATAATATTTTTATATAAATTATAAAAATATATATTAATATTATAAAACTCGATTTTATTAAAACCCGACACATTAATCGTTATTAATCATCGATCGACGCATTATAAAAACAATTACGTTATATATTTAACGTAATTTATCATCGACTAGCTTTTGAAGAAACTTAAAATCTTATCGTATCACGTTACTAGGGAATTTCATGTGAGGGGTTTCATTTGAGTATACGTTTTGACGAGTTTGCTGGGTTTACGATTTAAAGTGCCCTGGCTCCTCAAACGATACTACATGACCTCTGGATTATGATAGCCCGAACAGTGATACAATATTTCCATAAATTAATAAATCAAAGTAATACGTTAAACTTTATGAAGTTTTGAAACATAAACCATCACACTAAGACTTGACATATTACCCCAGGTTGCGTGACGAGGCCGTTACTTTCACTTGATATACTTTTGCCATCAATTAGATTTCCCTTGTTAAGGTGAGTTCATAGCCTCGCATTTTAAATCTTTGAAATGTTTCATAAACCCGCAAGGGGGATACATGCTATAAATCATGAATACAAGTATTTTTTCAACTGTATGCTATTCTGATGCATTATTGCCTAAGTCCTTACTTTTGCCATTAAGACCCTACTATCATGAACCGTTAATTACTTTTCGGAGTAAGCGCGAATGTTGTGAATAGATCTATTTAGGACTAAACTCCCCCGTTGGTGTACCTATACTTTCTGGTAACCAAACGCACTTCATTTGAATCACTATGCGGGTGTTTGGCAAAGGCACCCATTTGGGAAACTTCTTGTGATTATTGATTATCTCAAGGTCTCGGTGTCATGAGCTTAGGGCAATAATAGTGTTTTCTATAATAATTGTACTCATTGCAATTATTACACTTATGGGTGTATAACAACGTAACCCACTATTGAACTTGTATTCAAACTGTTTACCATAAACCTATGAATATCACTCAACCTTTCTGTTGATCTTTTTAGCATGTTTATCTCAGGTATTTGAGCAACTTATGGCACGGAGTGACACGAACTTGAAGATGACTAAACAATTATCATTCAAACTTTATGCTTTCATGTAGATTTTGGGACCTCTGTTTGTAAAAACTCTGATGAAATAATGAATGATAACTTATCCTTAAAAACGTCTCTTTTGAGTCGTTTTCTATGATTATGACTGTTGTACTATGAAATAATACCCCAGATTAGCTTCCGCTGCTATATGTCAAAATTGGGGTGTTATAAGTATGCCTTCCTACAAGGGGATGACCAACTTCCAGTAGTTATCTCTTCCGCATTATCTGTCCACGAAAAAACTAAGCTTCTCGAGGTCCTTAAAAACCACAAGGGGGCTATTGCCTGGAGCATTGCGGATATTAAAGTAATTGACTTATCTTTTTGTACTCATAAAATCCTCATAGAGGGTGAGTTCAAACCGACCGTCCAACCTCAAAGACGATTAAATCCAAACATCAAGGAGGTGGTAAAAAAGGAGGTCATAAAGCTCTTAGATGTTGGGTTAATTTACCCAATCTCTGAAAGCCCTTGGGTCAGTCCTGTTCAGGTGGTTCTAAAAAAGGGAGGGATGACTGATGACATCAAATAATGTCTAATAATTAACATCATTATCCCATCTATATTGCTTGTTTTATACTATTATATATAAGATTTGATACTTAATTGCTTATCTTTATGAATCTAGTTATTATCGAACAATTGGCGAAAGATGGAGAAAAGAGTGTGTTTTGGAGCATAAACGAAGAAGTTCAAGAAAGCCTACTAAATCTGAAGAATACGATGTATCATTCTAGACAGATACTTCGTACCCTAAGACTTAGACGAATTCAAGACCATTGTCTGACTTTGAAGAATATGCCATATCCACATCAGCAGATATGCCGTATATGAAACTTTGGTCAACTTTCAAAACAAGCACATTTTACTCTCAATATGCCGTATCTAGAAGACCTTAATACGCCGTATTGAGTGGCGGCTATAGATTATTCCAGAATATTATAATAATGGATCACATGCTGAATAACCCGGATACGCTATTTTGGACCCCTACAATACGCCGTATCGACCAGATTTCAGAACTTATAAATAGAAAACCCAGCATTCAGTTTTTAGGGTTCAATAAAAGAGCAAGAACCACCAAGTACGATTCTCAGATGATTTTAGAAGACAAAAAGGTCCTGTAAGTGCATTAACTCCATAGGAAAACTCTTGTAATCATTATACTCCGCTATAATCGTTCGGTTAGCGTATCGTTCTTTATGAATTCTACTTTAATCGTTCTGAATATGATACTATGTATTGATACAAAGATTATGGGTTAATACCTATAGGTATTAGCCAAGTTTATGATAATTTGACATTTTTATTTGTTTATATCGATTGTTTACTCTTTCGTTGAATGTCAATTATGTTTATCACTTCATACCCGTTTATTTCTTGATTATGTTTTCATCTATCATTCAACTGGATCTAGGATTACAAATAAAGCGCTATAACTTAATCATTATTTAGGTTGTAGACTAGAGTCCGGAACAGATACTACATACAGCTTATCTATATATCTGGATCGATGAGACTACAAATAAAATCCTAGTTCTACCTTTGGTTAAGTGAATGGTAGACTAAGGTAACTTAGGATTACAAATAACGTTCTGTTTCCTTGGGTAGTTTAGTGGATTATAGACTACCAGTATATAGATAACTATTGGGCATAATTTGGTAAATCCTCGATGAGCTAGGTTTTATTATTGTCACCTAGATAGATTATAACTGACGGTGTGAACTTTATGCGGGTTTGGTTGATTGTGACAGGATTAACCGTTAAACAAACCTAAAGGTTAGGGAGAAGTACCATGGATATACCACCAACGGATGTAGAACAATCATTGCACACATAGAAAATTCATACATCTTAATTGAATAAACTTGGTTAATAAGTTTTCCTTACATAAGTGCTTGACCTCTTCTTTATCGTTTATTTATCGACTTGTGCGTGTTACTTGTCTCATATATTGCCTTATTAGTTTAGATTAAACCAAAACTCGTGCCAGTCTCTCAGGTTGAACCCTCCCATTTACGTTAGTTTGGGTTTAATTAAGATTACTTTGAACTAACATTAGATAATTAAAATACTAATAAATTAAAGTATTAACGTTCACTCTTAGTGATCGACACCCTACTTACCAACGAACCTACAATCGATCGGGTACACTGCCCATTAGTGTTAGTTAATAGGTAAAGTCGACAAAATATAAATAGTAAAACTTGATAATATAATTACCTATACTAAACGACACATCAAGTTTTTGGCGCCGCTGCCGGGGAGTGAAATTTGTTTAATACTTGTTTATTGGTATTTTAGATTAGATTTTGTGTTTTTAGTTTAGTTTTTATTAGTTTGATATTCTGTATATTAGTTGCTTAGTGTTTTGTGTTTTTATTTGTTTTTCAACATTTTCTATACTTGTTGTTTACCTTTTGTTTGAATTCCCGATACGGCATATTCATACCTTTGGATATGGAGTATCCACTTTTCAAAATCAATACAGCGTATTCGACATCAAACATCAATACGGCGTATCGATCGTCTGATACAACATCAATTTTAATTTTTCGTATTCTATTTTCTTGTTTAGTTTTCTGTATTTTCTTTCTTCCGAACATGTCTTACTGGTTCTTAACCCTTGTTTTTAGATAGTGCATGACCAGAAGTTCAAACAAAGAGCTCGTTGAACCTTATGACGAACCTGAGCAAGTGTTACATTCGTTGAGAAAGCTTTTCAAGACAACTAGTTTTGATCATTCGAGTTCACCGGAATTCTAGTTATTTTCTGATCACGAGAGGCAGTTTGAAGAAGAAATCACAGAAACAATAACGAAACCAACTATGGAGGAGTACATGATGAAAACCTGAGAGGACTATGGCTCGAGGCTTGCTAGACCGAAGTTTGACAATGATACTAGATTTGAATTGAAAGGTCAATTTCTAAAGGAGTTGCATGAACATACTTTTAGTGGATCAGAAAATGAGGATACAAATGAGCACATTGAAAGAGTTCCTGAGATAGTTGATTTATTTACTACACCAGATGTGACTCAGGATCAACTTATGCTTCGTATTTTCCCTATCACACTTACTGGAGCTGCAAGTAGATGGTTAAGGAATGAACCGGTTGGCTCTATTACTACATGGGAAATTCTTAAGGGAAAAATTTTGAACAAATATTGTCCACCTTCCCGTACTGGCTAAAAATATGGAGGAAATCAATAATTTTTTAGCAAGAGCCGGATGAAACTCTTTACCAGACTTAGGAACGATTCAAAGAACTTTTATTGAGATGTCCTCAACATTACTTAACCAATATGCAGGAAGTGATTTTGTTTTACAAAGGACTGGATGTGCCTACTAGATAGATTCTTGATTCTAAGAGAGGTGTGCTTAAAATGAGTGCACCTGATGCGAAGAAAGCCATCTAAGAAATGGTTGATTATTCTCAAAAATGGCACGATGGAACATTTACTAGAAGTAAAAGTAGTAATACTTCTGATGGATTAGTTGCTATTCAAGCTCAATTGAAAAATCTTGGCAAGGAAATTAAGAAAGTGAATGAAAGAGTGTATGCTGCTCAAGTAGGTTGTGAATTATGCAATGGACCACATTACACTAAAGATTGCCCATTGAAGGAGGAAAGAAAGACACTTGAAGAGGCGTACTACACTCAGTTTGGAGTATCATTCCCACAAGCTAGAAGGTATAGAGCAACTACTTCAGGATTCTACCAAAGAGATCATGGAAATACATCATATCAAGAAAGAAGACAAACGATGGAAGAATCATTAAACAAATTTATGGCTGACTCTGCGAAAAGACATGATGAACACTCTTCTTTGATTAAGGAAATTCGAGCTTCAACGAATGTTGCAATCAGAAATCAAGGAGCTTCAATCAAAGTATTAGAAATTCAAATTGGGCAAATGAGCAAGGTACTTCAAGAAAGGGGATCTGGAAGTCTTCCTAGTTCAACTAAAACAAACCCAAGAGATCATGTCAAGTCAACCACTACTACTAAAGAAGTTGAAACACTTAGGAAGGATGACAAGATGCCATTGATCAATCTTATTCAAGCTACTATTCCTTTTCATGGTCGTTTGAAAGAAAATGGTTATGATAAAGAGGAAGTGTTAAAGGAATTGAAGAAGGTAGAGTCTGCTACAAGCTTAAGGGGATTGCTTATGGAAAAGTCAAGGATTGAGAAGCATATCAAAGCAAAAATGAAAGTGCATTGCTCGATAATTCTTAAAGATGCTCTACCTCTAAAAGAAAAAGACCCAAGGAGTTTTACTTTACCTTGCAGTATTAATAATTTGTGTTTTGATAAAGCCTTAGCTGACTTAGGAGCTAGTGTTAGTGTTATGCCCTATTCGACCTTTACCAATCTAGGTTTAGGTAAATTAGCTCCTACTAAATAAATCATTGAATTTGCTGATAAAACTATGAAACGTCCTAAGGGTATAGCAGAAAATGTGTTAGTAGGAATAGATAAATTTGTCTTTCCCGTAGACTTTATTGTTTTAGATATGCCTGAGGATATCAAAATTCCATTTATCCTTAGAAGACCATATTTGTTTACTGCTCATGCTAAAATAGATGTATTTAAAAGAAAAATCGCTTTAAGAATTGGGAATGACAAAATAGTATTTAAGAGTGATAGTCCTATTAGTAATATAATTAAAAAGGTGTATGTGTTAGGATTAAGAGAGCAAATGGAACTTGATTTAGAAACTAGACTAACGGGGGACCTAAAATTTAGAGATTTTCTTGAATTAAATAATCTAAATGAACCATTAGAGCTTAATGATCATGAGATGGAGGACTTAGATCCTGAGACTGAGAATGGAGAAATTATTGATGAACCAAAGGGTGATATAGTCAAAATTAGGTATGTTAATGAGATAGTAGAGATAATAGATGAATATCCTAGTTTTTGTGACTATGATAGGAAGATCCATATTAATTGTGCTTATAATCTATAATTTTCTTGCATGATAGGATATGAACATGTGAATGCTAACCTTTTTTCCATTTTATCAATTAATGTTATGTCTAGAAGTTTTTATAATTCGATAATGAAAGAGAAAATTAAGTATAATGGGAAAAATGTAGTTAGAGTTTTTATGAATGTGCCTATCTTTGTTGGAAACTTTTCAATTGTCACAGATTTTGCAATTATGGAGAATGTGGATGCTTACCGTGATAAAGATATGGGTGATGTTATTGTTGGGAAACCATTTTGTAGGGTTGCGAATGTTGAAGCAAAACGGTTCAATGGATTTATTACCATTCATGATGGTAATGATAGTGTCACTTATCAAATGGCGTGATCGCATCCATGGTTTAAACATCTCTCTCACAAGCAATGTAACAAGATTCGGCCACTACTTCAAGTATGTGCACATGACATATTGGAAGGAAATTCGCACTCATATCAAAAGCTAAAAGGTTTCTTCAAACAAGTCTTGGATTTGGGACCCGAATACATAAAGAATGAAAAGATGGTTGATGGCTCACTGATTGTGTCATCGTGTAGGTGTAATTTATGCTTTCAAGTTTTAAATTTATATTTTGCCGACTTTACCTAAAACAACACTTTCACAAACAGTGTACCCGGTCAGATGGGAGTTTCGTGGTAAGTAGGGTGTTGATCACTGAGAGTAAGAAACAATCTTTCAATTTATTAATATTTTGGTTATCTAAACTAAGTTAATTTTATTCTATGTTAAACCTATGTTAATCCT
>BQNB010055849.1:0-38930 GCA_026074375.1 Tanacetum coccineum
TGCCCAAGACCACGTTCAACAAATAGCATCATTGTAGTCACATAAACATGTGACTTAGGTTTGTAAATATCTTCAAATGATTTTATTGAACAAATAATAAAACTAAGGTTGTTTATTAAAAATAAGAATACCTCATTGGGGTATGTTCACAACGAAGACGACGCCTATAAAAAAGAAAGGCAATAGTATTCAATTCTACTAAGTGCGTATCCCAAGCTTGTATTCATCAGTTTGTTGAGCTTGGTACTATGCTTGATCCTAAAAAATGCTTCATTCTCATCCTACATAATCAACCACATAAGAAACTATTCATACATGGAGACATATATAACAGGCTAAAACTTGGGTGTAATACGCAAATATTTTGCTGAAATCATTTAAAGCAAATGAATCAATGAAATCATACTCGATTTATAAAAGAAACTGCAATTAGTAACCTTTAGAAAAGAAAAAAATATAGCTGATAAAGTTCAAGGAAACTATAAAACAAACAGATCTGCTCGAACCTTAATACTATCACCGAAACATAACTTTTACCACATTAGAGGAATAGGGGCCTGATACGCGTGCCGAACACACTATATATAATATAATATATAAGTATATAAAGAAAGTAAGAATTATAGTATAGATAATATTTTCCGTCGGGTTCTAGAAACGAACTTTTAACCAAAGTTGTCTCAAATTTTTGGTCTTTTTTAAAAGTTCAGGTTTTTTCATGGTAAAAGGTATGTATAAAATAGCGAATACCAAATTACCTCATACTAAAGTATTGCCGTGTCCTCACACAATGTAATAAATACACGATTAAAACTAAAAATTCCAATCCCCCAAAACTAATCACCTCGAAAAATAGCTAAGTGCTCATTTAATGGGATTAAGGAATCAATAGTTATGAAACGCCCCATTTTTCCATTTTCAATATTTTTCTATTATTTTTTCCTTTTTCATTACTTTCCATACTTCAACACTTCATAACATTATGCTTTCATTATTCTTGATAATACTTAGGATCATGGAACAAAAATAAATTCATCGTCCTCAACTTTCACTTTTCCATACTAAGCTTAAAAACAAGATCATTTTTAAATACAAGTTATGATGCTAACACTACTCATAAAAGCTAATTGTATATTTACTTTTCCTCCCTTATTCCTAATTTTGTACCTAAAGATTTTATTATCATTATTGGTGACAAATAAATTATGCCCTTATTAATATAAAGTAAACACGGTTTAGACAACAATTAGTTTCAAATCCTTTCCTAAAGAGATGATATAGTGAGAATAAGGTCCACATTAAGGTTCTAATTTCGCATGATTTAGGGTTTATCCTTTTTATTTCATTCGCAACAACTCAACTATGAGTCCAGAGATGGAGGCTTTATTTAGATAACCCCGGAGTTGAAATTTGGCTTTATTTATGGTATTATTGCAACATTATTAAACCTCGGTCCTTTAGAAGGCTGCAACATCGGTTGTGAGCCGGCAAGATGCAGCAAACTTTTATCAGTCTCGGATTATTATAACTATGTGCTTTATTTAGAAGACTGCAACATCGGTTGTGAGCCGGCAAGATGCAGTAAACTTTTTTCAGCCCACAGTTTTATTATTATTATTACCTCCACCCTTTAAACGACTACCACATCGGTTGTGAGCCGGCAAGAGGTAGTGGTCTTATTTCGGCTTCGGCTTATTACATAACTTATTATTATTAGCCAAATTTCAAGTCCTGCGGTCTTTTAACAACTGCCACATCGGTATGCGAGCCGACCATGGTCCAGGAGTCTATTTCCCCACAACACTGACAAAACCTCGATGTGTACCTTACTTTCACCAGAGGGTATCTCTACGAAGTGATTTAAACTAAGAATCGCAAAAACCTAAAGAAACTTTATTTATTCAATAATTATATAATGGTGAAACAAGCTAATGGGAGAAAAAGCCACAATTAACACTTATGAGCCTTAAAGAAATCCAACTATTCTATGTTTAGCATCAAAACTTATACTCTACTCTATCATCTCTTGTTCTTCACAATTTAAAATTTCTAAGAAAGAAACTCGTGAATACTTAGCCTAATGAATTAAGATCGACACTTTAACAAGTCACATAGACTGGCAACAATCTCAACTCTAATAAATCGAGTTCGGCATAATGGATAAGCCTACATAAGACTAGCAACAAACTCGATTTAAATATGTTAAGGAAAAAGCTAAGGCATAAAACCGGTCGGATCAAAATTTATTTCTCGTTCTCACCTCTATTTGTGTCACAACACTTATTTCATCACTTTATTATAACATTTATCACTTTTTTATTGCATAATTTTTTTTAATTTTGGCTATTTTTCACATAAATCACATATTTTTGGTGGAAAAATAGGTTACGTGAGAACAACGGCTGCAGGTATAATCAAATCGATAGATTCCCCCCATACTAAAACTACACATTGTCCTCAATGTGAAATTGATACCCCCATACTAATTTCAAGGCATAATTCAAGTATTAAGGGTTCTCTACGTAATTCTAAAGCCGTTTATTAATTATGCTAAAGATAAACGTTAGTCGATAAGATAAGGATATTGGATTCCCTAAATGAAGCTGAGGATATGAAGCTCGAATGTATGAATGGACAAAACCATGAGCACGAGAGTCTTCACAATCCGGGCAATCCTGGACAAAACAACACAAGCCAACAAAATATGAAACACGAGAAAGGAAAGAGGCGAGCCTCCTTACATTAATTGTTAGAAAATAGATAAGAAGATAGAAACGCTTGTTTTTGTTAACCGAGTCACGAGCTTGACTCGACCCCGAATTAAGTTGTCCATGGGGAAGCAAATGGAAAAGAAAATCTCAATCGGGCTTTCATTAATGTTTAGATAAACATTAAAGCACATGAAAGTTCCATCCCGATGAGATGCCACCGGCTCTAAGTGGAGATGCCAGGGTCAAAAATGTTGTCTTCACTCCCGGTGGAGAGAAGTAAAGGAGAATCCGCAGGGTAGGTGAGAAATGGGAGAAAAGTTCGAATTACAAATGTGAAGGAATCATCATCTTTAGCATTTTGAAAAAAATCAATCTCACCCCCCCTGCGTCAAAATTATTTTCAATACCCGGTGGTATCGAGTCTTCTGGAACAAGAAATGTATCAACCTCTTCTATAACAACGTTGGTCAACTCACCCTGATCGGGCTCAATCTCAAAAAGAAACGAATCATACTCGGGAAGAGAGTTATTAGCATGAGTAGTGGTACTACCACTTCTCGTCTCTTCTGTATCATCGCTAAAAGGCTCAAATTCGGGTAAAGAATTATCCGAATAAGAGAGAAAAGTATCGGACTTTTCAAAGAACGAATCACTATCCGTGACAGGAATAGGAAATGAAGAAGAAGACTTGAACACATGATCAGGAGTAGGGTTGTCATTCAAAGATTCGATATTAGTAATAAGACGACTAATGTTTAATAATTTCTCACGAAGAATAACGTTTTGGATTTGAATAATATCTTCTAAGTCAAAATCTTTCTCTTCTTGATCAACATCATTCACCTCCTCTAAGCTAACGTACTCGAGGTCCTCAAAATCATCGTCGTCACTTGAAGTACCATCATCGTTGGAATTGGATAAAATCTCAGAATGATCGTTCAAAGCATCAAAAGGGGAAGGATCTTCACAAACGGGCACATCACACGTATCGTCGGAAATACCCTCGAACTCACTTGGGATTGGGACAAGGATCTCAACACTAGACTTTATTATTTCGTCCGATTCCATTTCCAAAATAATGTCAAGATGCTCGTCCCCCAATATGAGAGAGTTATCGGGTTCCTCGATTGGTAAGTCGGGTGTGATTTCTTTAGGCTTTCTATATATAATAGTATACTCATCATCGTCATCGTCGTAAAAGGTAGGACGATTCTAGCTTAGACAATTAATATATTCTGATAGCTCCTCATTAATATTTCACACATCTTCAAGGAGTTTACTCATCAATTCTTGAATATCCTCTTGTCGATATTGCTTGTCCGTCAAAGCATGCTTAATTTCACCAAATTTTTCCCAAGCTATCAATATAACCTTTGGTGTTACTCCAAAAGGTATACGACTAAACTTCCTTAAGAAGGTGTAAATGTCTCTCATTAACACTTCCACATCGTCGATCATAGAAAAATTTTCATATGGAGTAAAACTTTGAGCTGTCGGCTTCTCCTTCTCTTGTTGAATTCCTTTAAGAATTTGCAAATCATCCATAAGTTTAAGAAGCAATTCTTGCATAACTTCAGGTTGATTCTGCTCTTCTTCCATAGTTTGCTTAATCTTAAGAAATCTCTCCTCAGCTAGCAATAAAGCCATGCACTTTTCATTAGGAGGTATATGATCATACTCCTTTAAAAAGGCTTGGTATAGCATCCAGAAGTCCTTCTCGAGCTTGCAAAATTTCCTTTTATTTGTCTCATTGAGGAGGATAATAGGATGGGAAACTGCGGGGGTAGATATTGGTCAAAACCGAAAAATTAGGATCATAGCAAGAATTTTGCTCATAATAATCTTCATTCATTGGTTGACATTGAAAAGTTTCATGAGGACCCCCGCAATTTTCACAACAAAGATATTGTTGTTGAAAATCATGAAAATCTTGCGGGAAATTAAAGTCTTGATTGTAACACGGTTCCGGATAGATAAACGGAACTTGAGGTGTACAATAGTGACCATAACGAGCATCGTTCCCGCAAAATTCACAAGAATACATAGAAGGTTGTGGAGGTGGGTTGAAAACGTTAGGAGAATCATCAACAGAATTAGGTTTGGAATCATAAGTGAATGAATTCTCATCTCCAGAATTGCATGTCGGATGAACACTTGGCAAAGTCTGTGGGAGCTCATTAATGGTTTGATTGCATTGTTCTGGATTAGAGATAATCGGAGCTTTTGGTGGACAATTATAACCAATATGAGCACCGTTCCCACAAGACTTGCAAGTACATCGTTGACAAAAGATATCGTCTAACGAATCACCACACTTGTAACAACAATTGTGGTTAATTTGTAGAGGACTTTGTGAAGAATTTACACCGGGGTCTTGATTGAAGACGAATGGCTCTCGAGGTGCACTAACAACGTTAGTGTTGTCATTGGATGACTCGGAAGTGTTTAGAATTTCGTTTTCATCATGAATTGTATACCAACCTTCATTCAAACACTTTCGCACAAAAGCACAAGATCGACAATATAAACCATCAACCGGGTTTCCACAAGTTGCACAATTCTGAGGAGGTTTAGGAACAAGAATCTTGTCTTCAAGACTCCCTTTTGAACAACCACAGTTTCTAGTGTACAAAGCTCCACAAGACATGCATTCTTTAATCGAGAAGAGGGGGTTCAAACGATGATCGAGTGACGCCATAAGAATTAAACAATAAAGAATTAAATGGATAAGAAGAAAAAGAAGATTATTTTTGGTTTTTAATCTAATTTTAACGGACAATGAGATAGACAACTTGAACCAAATAATCAAACTTACTTCACGGTAGCTCTTAAAAATTTTACTTTTTAAGGTGAGCCGTATTTCGTAAGTGACACAAATGGTAAGTTTTTAAATCTTTTATTCGAGTTGGGAACTTATTATGGATAATACCTCAATTGAAGGTATTATTTGTTGGTGTTCTTTTACCAACTTTGTTTTTTATGGACAATTTTTTATATTTTTATATTTTTTATTATTATTTTTATATGATAATTATACTAAAAGAAAAGAAAAATATTTTTTTTACCTTTTTTTATTTTTGATTTTTTTAACAAAAACAAAACTTTCAAAAATGAAAGGGTCTTCAAATTACGATCAACAAACTTCAAACGAGAGAATCTTAATCACAAATCCCCGGCAGCGGCGCCAAAAATTGATTGGTAGTAAACCAACACACGTAATAATAAAATATATAATATGATAGAAAATTACCAAATTACCCTTGAGGACAAAGGTAAAAAGGAAAATCTTCACAAATATATATAATATAATACGTATATAAACCGGGAAGTATGATTCCCGGGTCGTTATCCCCCAACGATTTGTGAAATTGAAACCACGTTTGATGCTCGGACAATGATTTGAATTGGAAACAAAGGTTGATTTGATTATCTACTTTTACAAATTAAAATAAGCAAATGATAACAACTAAGCACGAAAACAAATAACGGGAAATCAAACTTTAACTAAAAACGCAAAACGGGAACCCTAAACGGCATTTAAAAACCCTAAATTTCTAAAATTAAACCTAAAATGAAATTTTCTTTTTAAATGGACTCTAATTGACTAAAAAGTAAGTTTAAAGAAAACTAGAACAAAAACGGAGTTGAAATGAGCTTTAAAACACGAAAAACGAGAACGGGAACAAATCCCGTTCTTTAAAAATCGAAATTTTGCAAATTAGACCCTACGAAAGCAAAACTAATTTTCCTATAAACTTTATGATAAAAGAAAATTTTCTAAAAAAGATTTATATTTTTTTGATTATTTTTCTATTTTTTATGATTTTTTAAAGTTTTTAATGAAAATAAATGTTTAAAAATACTAAACTATCTATAAAAATTCTAGAAAAAATACAGAAAATAGCTTATACTAATTAGAACCTAGGAAAAATAAGCTTGAGATCACAGCTTATTGAATAAGCTGCGAAATAAGCTAAAAACAGCTTATAGACTTAAAAGGGAAAAACGTGTATAAAGATTAAATAATGTAAGAGTCTAACGAAAAAGACCCCAGGGCGCAGTGGTAGTGAGTGTGTGTTATAAAAGGGTTGAAAGTGTTGAGGTCGGGGGTTCGAGTCTTGCTCACCCCCGATTTCCACTTTCCCTTTTTTTTGAAAACTTATAAAAGCAAAGTTATTAAGCTCCTAAAAATAAGCATTTTTAATAAAAGCAACTTTTTATGAAAAGCCCTAAATAAGCTGTTAAACAGCTTATAACAAGACATAATTACTTAACTACTATTTTTGGGTTTTTCAAAGTTCAAAATCTCATAATAAGCTAAAAATAAACCAATTAAGCTACTATTAACTTCAGACTAAACTAATAAGCTAATAAGATTTATATAAGCACAAAAACAGATAAGCTAAAAGCTAGAAATCAAAATAAGCTTCTAAGAAAACATGAAACCAAACAGTCCCTAAGGCCTACTTAGAGCTTAAAATTAAGCTAGGAAATGAGCTTTTTTAGAAGTAAAACTTGCTTTTTCAGTTAGCTAAACTCAAAAACTATATGAAAAAGCTTTTTGAAAAAACTTTGGAGAACAAAAGCTTATTGAAAAAGCTTTACAAAACAGACAGAACACTCAGAACATGCTGATTTTTCTTTAAGTTTTGAAAATGAAGGATGCTTAATTTTGAGCTTAAAAACAGATAAGAAAAAGAGCTTTTTATGGAAAAACAAGTTAAGATAAATGATTAATGACCTAAATACTACTAAAGCTTATGAAAATCTAAGGCTAATAATTACTAAAACACTTTGAAAAATAAGCTAGAAAGTGACAGTTTGGCAGGTTTGCTGCTGATGCAGTTTGCAACTATGAAACTCAAATCAAATTTTAACAAAGTGCAGACCTAAGAAATTACTTCTACTCTATCTAAACACAAAATGCCAAGCAAATTAAGCTAATGCAAAGACTAGAAATGAATTGAGCTTATAAATGTATAAGCTACTTGACAGATTTGAACTTAAATGAAACTAATCTTATGAAAACCTGAATTAAACTAATCCAGCTAATAAACTCTACTCTAACTATGTTATTTATGACATTTAACACAATTGTAAGAGACCAAATGGCCACTAGCAGTTTTAACTTATAGTTAAAACTGCTATGCCAAACACTCCTTTAAACATCTTAAAATCCAATTAAGCTTATCAAATTGAAAACTAATGATGCAAACTTAAAGACCAGATAGCAAGCAAATATTGACAGACCTAATGAACTTATTCTAACCAACAATTAAGCCAGAGATAAAGATCTACAAGCTATGCTACTATTTTTGGTTTTTTGATGATTTAAAACAAAATTCAAAGAAAACTAAGATCTAATCTATTAAAACTAAAAACAGATGATCAAATATCCTTAATAAACTCAATAACACTTATATAAGCTCAAATAAGCAAATTTATACTAGGTAATTTAAAACAGCAAGAGTAAATAGAAACTTACAAGTTGCTTTTGCTAAACAAAGGCTTATAAGGCTCCAAGAGCTTATCAAGAGCTCTAGCTTATCAATGATAAGCTAGTAAAAGTCCATATGAGCTCTTCCATTTTAAGCTCATCTTCCTTAAGTCCAAATTCCATTAAGCAAAGGTATTACAGCTGAATTTAAGGTTATAGTAGATTAGGTACTTATTAAAACTCAAATCCAAGCTTATAGACTTGGATGAGCTAGAATGAGCTTATTATGAGCTTATGAAACAGTAGCATACACATTTGATAGTATTAAGAGCTTATAAGTGAAAAACAGATTATAAAAACTAAATGATGATTTTATTAATACTTAAAACGGATTGCAATGCTTTGGAAATTGAAAATTATAAAAGTTTAAAGAGAAAAATTACATTTAAAACTAAAAATTACCTAAGCTACTGAAAACTAAAAGTTTTTTAGGAAAAAGGAAAAGATAAAAGATGATCATGTGAGAGTGAAGGAGTCTTTTTATAGCTGCCAGGAGAAGCTTCTAGGTCCAAAGTTTGTTACACGATCCCATCAATCCTGGCTCTTCATTCCTTCAATGATTGGATCTCAATTGTGGTCCGTTAGATCAAATCTTAGCTCACACGGATTGCCAGCGTGGCAATCCGTGATGTGACACTCCTGTGCTTCTTTTGCAAGCATTTTAGTGTAATATTTCACTTCTTAGTGTGCTTTCTTTGTATCCACGTGTGATTCCCTTGTGGGAATTGACCAATAGGAGCGTTTGATGATGTAAAACTCTGCCATGTCAGTCCTTTTTACTTGAATTGCGTGGCCACATAGTCAATTTTCATTTGCCCTTTGGTTTGAACCCGAGGTAAAACGGGGAAGACAGTGAACAGTGGTAACTGTTCTTCCCGCGTTTTTTACTTTTATAAAAGGTACGTTTGACTTTCTTTGACCCGGGTTATAAAAGTTTTGGGCCAGGTGTATTGGATTAACAGGAAATGGGCCATGGTGTTGTTATAAGAGGTTAACGGGTGTTAACTCTTATAAACAAGAGTTAACACCGTTAGGGTTTAGGGATTATTTTTGTAATTTGGGCTATAACTTTTGCGGGACTGAATTTGGAAATTTTTTTTTGGGTTTTGTCTTTTTTTATTGTGGTTGAACCACTGTTGAACATAGGTTGACTTTTGTTGACCACTATTTGACTTTTATTTAGCATTCCATCCCCAGGCTCTTTGTGTCTATTCCGTTCCTGTGTTCGTGATTGTTCTTTTGTTTTTACCATTTCTTGAATTTTTGCAAAATCCGTACTACATAATCACAAAGACAAAACAAGCACTATTCCAAGCATTTTAAACACAATTTTTGTCTTTTTAGAGGCCATTTTGATAATAAAAAAGGATATGTGTTTTTTCACCCACCAATTATCAAAATTCCCCAAACTAAGCGACTGCGTGTCCTCGAGCGCAATATTATATGCTCTATAACCAAATACCTCAAAACTTCCCCAAACTAAATCTTTGAAAAGTAGCAAAGACTTTTATGGAGGAGAGTAAGTAAATCACAAGTTATAAAACACCCCTTTTTCCCATTTTTCTAAAACTTTTTTTTTATATTAATAATATAACTGAGATTATTTCGACTTTCGTTATTTCCATAACTGTTAGGGATCATAGAACAAGATGCATTTCGATCCGAGAATGCCCCAAAAAGGATAAATTCATCGTCCCTGACTTTTCACTTATCCAAACCAAGCTTAAAACAAAATCACAGCTAAATATCAGAAAAGATGCTAACACTACTCATATTTGCAACTTGTGAACTTTTCACTCCCGACATTTATTATATCTTAAGTGAGTGTGCTATTTTGAATTTCAACCATGGATCAACTTTTTGCAACATACTATGCTTTACGTTCCACCTTAGAATAATGAGTTTGAAGGCGAGAATCATCTCATATAGCGACTTTCATCTCGCACAACAACATCCCAACCTTGCGGCTAAGTGACCAGGCTTTTGACACCCCACAGAGACTAGTATCGGGACTCACGGACCTTAGGTTTCAAAAACTCTCAGGTTTCCCGAATATTCATAGCTTATAAAATAGAATAGTCAAAGTTCAAAAGCATATTTGAATTTAACAAAAAGAAATCTATTTATTAATTTAAACTTAATATTAAACATTTATGCAATTGTAACCCTCGACCTTTTAGAAGGCTGCAACATCGGTTGTGAGCCGGCAAGATGCAACAAACTTTTATCAGTCTCGGATTTTTTTTATTTTTACTATGGGCTTTCTTTAGAAGACTACCACATCGGTTGTGAGCCGGCAAGAGGTAGTAAACTTTTATCAGCCCACAACTTTTATTATTATTATTTTTTATTTTTCATTATTTCATTCATCATCATTTTTTTTATTTTTTTTTATTATAGAGAAGACTTCTTTTTGAAAAATTCAAGTATAAATTTGAACTAAGACTAAAATTTTTGCTATATATTACATAAAAAATTGTTGATTTAAGTTTAATCTCCAAAAACAGCACGTATATTATTCCGGTTAAGAGCTTATGGGAGAAAAAGCAACAAGTTACATACATGAGCTCTTAGGATTTCCAACTAATCCTTGTTTAGCATCCCACTCATACTTAACTCTATCATTTTTTTGTTCTTCGTGAATTTCCGCGAACGCTTAGCCTAAAAGTTAAGGAACAAACTAGAGCTCAACACGCTCGATCGAGTCAAAATTTACTCTTATTCTACCCAGCATCACGATTGTTTGGATTCGATATAATGCAAAAAAACGTCGTCGAAACGTTATTCCAAATATTACCGTTTTTGCTTTGTTTCTTTTCATCCTTTGTACCTGTAAGGCATTAAAAACACAATACTTCATATTACAACTATTTATCCATATTTTAGTGTTTTAGTCTGTTTATTAGCATTTTCTGGGGTACAAATGATGTGTGTTTTAGCACACATCAATTATTATTATTTATGTTACTTGAATAGGTTACGATACACCCATGCAAGACTGATTAGTTTGAACCCATCCTATTATAACATTTCGTATTTTTAGGTCATTTTACGACGTCATATTATTTTATAATTATTATTTTTTTCGATTTCGCGTTTACTTTAATTCTTATTATTAGTTTTAAATCGGTAAGTTAAAAATCAATAATTAGCGTAAGCGGGCACCAAACAAATAAAGTTTACGTCAAGTAATCATTATATTATTATTACTAAAGTAATAATTTACTTATTATGTTTTATTTTGACACGGTAGATTTAAACGGTTACGTTTCGCGATAAATTACGTTTAGGCATACCCGGAACCACCAAAATAAATATACGCTTCAACAAATAACCATTATTATTTCTAATGATCAAAGTTTATAAAACTTTGCCTAAGTATATCATATGTGAACCACCATCATAAATAAGGGAAATAACAGGACATACAATTGATACATGTATTCAACTTAATTTTCTTACAACTTATTAATTTACAGTATACTTCAATTTTTCCTTTTTATTCCATTGATAAATGGCAAGTAAATATCTAGTGACATCAATCCTTGAAATCATGGGATAATTCACTCCTTAGGAGACATAGAAACATAAGCCTTTATTAGCTAGCAATGTACACATCTTTAGACTTAGAAATTTAGTAGTGATGTTGACCAAACTTCCTTAAGACCTCCATTTGTGTTCCTTGACCACTATTGCAATCTTTTTTGATAGCGAGATCATATATAATAATGTTAATGAGATAAACACATACATACACTTAACACTTGGTGTAAAAGATCAAAACTCTCTCCCTTTTTCTCCTTTGAAGCCCACGGCTCAAAACACTCTTCCCACTCAATCCATACAAATTTTTCTACCACTTATACAAGCATACACACAACATATTCTAAGAACCTATAAGATGGTTTTGAATGTGTTTGGTTAAGGTATTTCAAGTGTTGAAGCAAAGAAAGTAAAATTAGGGTTTCTTGGGAAATTAAGGTTTCTAATCTTGCAAGCTTGATTTAAAAATCTAAACAAGGGTTTAGATTATATTTCTCATCATCATTTATCACCTTAAGATTATCTATAAGCCCTCACCTTTTCATTTTCATGATTTTATGAGTATATTAGTTCTATATGGCAAAATCACCATTAGGATGCTTTTAAACATGTAAAACATATTTTTGCTTGTGATTATAATTTTGTACACTTATTCATGTGTTATGTGGTTGAATATATTATGGTATAATGGCTTGTGGAAGACTTGTGATTAATTTGTGTAGTTAAAAAGTATATAAAAACAAAGTTATACAAATAAACTCAAAAGATATATAAGGGTTGTTTTGGTCCGAATTTTTGGACATGGATTTTATATTTTATAAAAATAGTACGTCTCATGACGATTCCAAAATGATAAGAAACTCGAAAAACCGATTTATAACGAAAAAGATACGACGATTACAAGTTTACGATAATTAATACTTTTATAAAAATAATTTTATAAAAAGTTACTGTTCATCAGGGACTTTATTTTTGGAAAAACATCATAAATAAATAGAAACTTTTAAATCCGAATATGTAATCGTAAGACTCGCTAAAAACGGAGTTGTTAAAGATAATAAGTTACGACATTTACGATAAACTAAATCTATAAAAATATATATATAACTGTTATGAACAGTAAAATCACTATTTATCAGAAAAACTCAAATTTTGAAAACGTTATATTTTGATAACTCGTCTTAATACGAAGGCGTGGACGTAAGAAACGAAAGAAACGGACTAAAAACGAGAAAGTTACGCCAGTTTTACTAAAGTATACTTATAACGTTTGTACTTTTATAAATATGATTTCACTTAAAACGATTAAGTGGTGATGTTAGCTATATAGAATTATATGTGTACTAGTTAATCAAAGTTATTATATTACTTTAGGGATTTTCTATAATGAGGCCTCTTCGGAGTTGGTTGGCGTATCGACGAGTTCGTTGGAATTTACGATTTAAAGTGTCCTAGCTCCTTATACGTCACTACATGACCTCTTAATTATGATGGCCCGAAACGATATAGTATGGATGAACTCTTACGACCTATTAAATACTCCAAGTGTTAGTACTTTATAGACATATATTGGATTAGGTTTGCCTTCGGAATTCCTTAGGTGAAGCATTTTTCTATTGTGAATACTTTCTTGATTACCATTCACCGTGGTGAGTTCATTGGCCCCTTTTTACTACTTGATTGTTTTACAAAACTTTACGGGGTGTATTACATGCTTGTTTTTTACTATTGGACACAAGGGTTTTTCAAAGTGTAGGCTAATCCAGATTTCTGCCTGATTTTTAAATGCCTAAGTTACCTTATTGCGTGAAGTTAGTCCCTATTTATCATGATCCGTTATTTTGATATTGTAGTAAGTGCGAGTGTTATGGATAGATCTATCGGGACTGACAATCCCCCTTTCCTTGGGTCACTAAGTTTGATCAAGGTGCATTTACATTGAGATGTGTTAGGGTTGGTGGCAAGATCCTATATTCTGATTGGGGCACAAATCTAGTTAAGGCTTCGGGGTCATGAGCTTAGTGCAATAATAAACGTTTTGGACTACTGAATGTGTTTCAGAGTCTACTATTACTTCGATCTTGTGGTCCACCCTTTTTACCGATAAACCTATGATTTCACTCAACCTTTGTGTTGACTTTTAGCATGTAATTTCAGGTCCTAGGGTATGAAGATTGAAGGGGAGCCGTGGCGGATATCAATGAAGATGGATTATGTGTTTATCTATATTCAATGCAACTTTTATTATCTTTAAAAACTTAAGTCATCTTTTGGTATTATGAAGCTTTTGTTTAATTAAATATGTACTTGAAATGTTTATGACTTTTAAAACATATGGGACCTAATGTATGAACTCTGATATTTTGCTATGGCATCGATGAAATCTTATCTTAAACGTCCATTTAGGTCGTTTCCTATTCTTGATTTGTTGTACTTGAGTAGCACCCATTGTTACCATTCCAGTGCTACCTTGATTTTGGGGGTGTTACAGATGGTACCAGAGCCAAGGTTATGGGGAACTGGGTCATTTTCAAAACCTAGTCTATAACCACAAAGTTTCAAGATTTTCTTTCCTTTCATTTTTAAATACAAAATCCTTCATCGCTATCATATATCCACGCGCGCGTATTCCCTGATCCTTACTTACTTTTCGATTGTCATTATTGATTATATATATTCTTATATATATACTTGGTTTAAATTCGATTCTTAGTTCTATTTCTTTTGACATATCAATATCTATTGTATCGGTTAATTTTATTAATATTGACCTATTTCCGATTTATTTATGTTATATTATATAATTTTTATTTTCTTGGTTAGTACCAACACCATTTTACGTAGTTGCACCTTAGTCTTGTTAAATCACGTGTTCAAAATAGACTTGTTGCCAACCCGGCTAGGAAGTTTTGATGTTATCATTGGAATGGATTGGTTGGCATACCACCAAGCTCTCAATCGATTGTTATGAGAAGATTGTCCGTATTCCTCTTCCGAATGGCGAGATTCTTGAAGTTCAAGGCGAGAAGCCGGAAATGGACATCTTGACCACTAGCGTGTATCAAGGCTGATAAGAAAAAGCTTGATGACATCCGTGTTGTCCAAGATTTCCCTGAGGTATTTCCAGATGATCTGTTAGGTTTACCTCATGTGCGAGAGGTAGAATTTTGCATCAATCTGATTCCAGGCGCATCGTCAGTTGTTAGATCTCCATACCGGTTAGCCCTTTTAGAAATGTTAGAATTGTCGAACCAGCTTAAAGAACTTCAAGAGAAGGAGTTATATTTCGACAAAGTCATCACCATGGGGTAGCACCGTCGCTCTTTGTCAAGAAGAAAGACGGTTCGATGAGAATATGTATTGACTACAGGGAACTAAACAAGTTGACTATAAAGAACCGTTACCCTCTCCCCAGAATTGACAACTTGTTTGATCAATTACAATGTGCGTGTTGTTTCTCAAAGATAGATCTTCGCTCAGTATATCATCAGTTGAGAGTCTGAGAGGAAGATATACCGAAGACTGCATTTAGAACATGTTATGGACACTTGGGGGTTCACAGTTATGCTGGTGTGAGGGCTTTTGGATCTGACATAACGCGCCAGCATATTTATGGACTTAATGATCCGTTTTCCTTTCCGTCTGCAAGCCGTATTTGAAAATTCGTCTGTGTTCTTACGGACATCTTAATCTATCAAAGTCAGAAGAAGAGCATGAAGTCACATGAAGACGATTTTAGACTTACTCAAGTAGGGAAGTTGTACCCAAATTTTCAAAGTGTGATTTGGTTACAAGAAGTAAGTACAGTTCCATAAGGACATGTGTCACCGTGACGGTATCCACGTAGATCCTAGCAAGATTGAGTCGGTCAAGAACTGGAAGACCCCTGAGTCACCAACAAAAATCCGTTCATTTCTAGGATTGGCAGGATACTACCGAAGGTTTATCGAGAATTTCTCCAAGATCGCCAAGCCTCTCACCTTGTTAACTCAAAAGAATAAGACATATGTGTAGGGAAATGAACAAGATGAAGCTTTCCGCATTCTGAAGGAGAAGCTATGCAATGCTCCTTGTGTTGCACTCCTCCGATGGACCAGGCGACTTGTGGTCTATTGTGGATGACGAGAAAGTTTGTGGGTGTGCGTTGCTGATTCAGCGGGGGCAAGTGATAGGTATGGTCATGAGTTGAAGTAGCACTGAGAAAAATTTTTACACCATGCCTGGATTTAGGTGTGGTGGTGTTCACTCTTAAATTCTGGGAGTATCTTTATCTTTATGGGACGACAATGTGTTATCTACACTTGACCACAAGGAGTTCCGTAATATTTGACCAGATAAGATTTGAATTATGCGCCAAGGAGGTGGTTCGAACTGCTTAATGATTATGAATGTGAGATCGGATTACCACCCAGGCAAGGCAATTGTATGCAGATATCTGGTGGCAGATGCCTTTGAGCAGAAAAGACAAGACTCAAGCTCAAGACGAGTACGTGCTAGGTGTTTTTACTATTTCATTTCTAGACTTAAGACTACGATTTTGAAGCGCAGATGCGAAGCTCCAAGGATCTACAAAGCCCAGATGAATGGCTACCGAGATTAGAACACATATGAGCAAGAGATGATGCGAAGTTACATTCTTTGATCGTAATGGATCTTCCATCGGTTGGTGATGTAGGAAATTGTTCAGGATGAAGTCATAATCTGATATTCTAGTACACTCGGGTGCAGCCTAGATGTACTATGAATCTGATGAGACTTGTATGTGGCCTGGTCATGAAGCGAGTCTGTGTGAGTACGTTAGCAGATGTCTACGATGCTTTAGATTAAAGCGAACATCAGAAAACCCTTAGTGATTTCTTCAGCAACCAGAAATTCTGAGGGAAATAGGAAAAAAGTTAACAATGGACTTTATCACAAAGTTGCCTAAAAGCAGCAGTGGGTATGATACGATTTGGGTCATTGTGGATAGACTGACCAAGTCGGCTCACTTCCTACCTATTCGTGAAGACTACAAAACAAAGAAGCTGGCAAAGATTTATGTCAACGAGATTGTAGCGAGACATGGTGTGCCGGTGTCAATCATTTCAGACCGTGATGGTCGATTCATGTCACACTTATGGCAAGCTCTTCAAGAAGCGTTGGGTACAAGACTAGACATGAGTACGACTTACCGCCCTCAGACCGACGGTCAGAGTGAGTGTACTATTCAGACGCCGGAGGATATGCTTCGAGCTTGTGTTATGGATTTTGGTAGCAGTTGGGATACTCATCTTCCATTGATTGAGTTTTCTTATAATAATAGTTACCACACGAGCATTAAGTGTGCACCATTCGAGGCTCTGTACGGGCGAAAATGTAGATCCCTTGATTGATATGGACTGAAGTTGGAGAAAGTTCAGCTTATTGGACCAGAAATTGTGCAAGAAACGATTTGAAAAGATTGTTCAAATTAAGGAAAGATTGAAGACGGCTAGGAGTCGCCAAGAAAAGGCTAGTGCGATAAGAGGCTGGTAAAACTCTTGAATTCCAAGTTCGGAGATTCCGAGTGTTACTTTAAGGTATCTCCATGGAAGGAAGTGGTAACGATTTGGTTAAGAAAGGAAAGCTAGACAATCACGGATATGTGGGACCATTCAAAACGTGGAGCGTGTTGGACCAGTGGCTTAACGGCTGAAGTTAACCCAGGGGCTTAAGCTGTGGTCCACGAACAGTTTCAAGTGTCAAACTCAAAAATGCTTGGCTGAGCCAAGATGTTCAGGTGCTTTGGATGAGATCGAGTTGATGTACAATATGCGATTTGTCGAAGAGCCTATTGAGATCGTAGAACGAGATGTGAAAAAGCTAAAGCGAAGAAGAATTCCATTGGTCAAAGTTCGTTGGAACTCTCGGCAAGGAGCTGAGTATACTTGGGAACGTGAAGACCAATTCCGGAAGAAATATCCGAATCTTTTCTCTGAACCCGTCCCTTCTTCAGGTGTTGCAACCTGAGCCTTAAGGACAAGGCTCTTCTAACCGGAGGAGACTGTAACATTCCGTATTTTAGTATTTAAAGTGGCTAGGGTAATATCAATAAAATGTGTAAACGCAAAAGATACAAAACTCTTCTCAGCACCCGAATTAAAGAGAATACAAGCGTAATGATCATTAAGAAGAAACGTACCCGTGACCACATTCGGATTCTGCTATAGATTTTCAATCACCACGTAAGCTCTCCCACGAGCTCCATCATTCTGCTGGTTCCCTGCTTTCGGACACTTGTCCTTGAAATGTCCTTTCTCACCACACCCGAAACATGTCACATTCTGCAGGAAGTCATTACCTTGTATAAATTGCACTAATTTTGGCACATATATGCTATATATGATATATTTTTGTAACTTTTATGTATTGGGTATAAATGTGGGTATTTGTTGAAGCGTAGATTTTTTTTTGTGGTTCCGGGTATGCCTAAATGAAATTTTATCGCGAAACGAAATCAATTTACATAACCAATAAAAATAAAATAAACAAAGTTAATAATTATACTCAAAATAATTAATTAACACTTGCTTGATGTAAACATTTATTTGTTTGGTGTCCGTTTACGCTAAACGATAATTTTTTTTAACTTACGCGATTTAACTTAACTATTAAAAATAAAAGTAAACGTGTACGAGAAAGAAAAATAAATAATTAGTAAAATAGATGACATCGTAAAAGACCTAAAAATATGGAATGTTACATAACTAATTGGGATAAGGTTAACCAGGAAACCAAAAAAGTTAATGAATCCTTAACCGCTAAGCTTGAAAGATATAAAGAGCGTGTCAAAACTTTAGAGCAAAGATTTAATGTTGATTTAAACAGTCGTGAAAAATTAAATGATTCACAAATGGATAATCTGATTCGGAATAGGTGTGCACTTAAGCAAGAAATTGACTCACTTAAACATACTCTTTCTAATTAAGTCAAGGAAAAGAAATCGTTATTGCAAACATTTAATGTTTTCAAAAAGGAATCCAAAGAAAAAAAAAGTAAATACATGGACAAAGAAATTGATTTAGAAAAGAAAATAAAAGAACTAGATAATATTGTTTATAAAGTGGTTCAATCTGCGCAAACAGTGCACATGCTAACGAAACCTCAAGTTTCTATGATGAGACTCACAAATAAGCTCTTGGTTATCAAAATCCATTTTGTCTTAAGAAAGTTCAGCGGATTAAGCCAAGATTGTATGATGGAATTGTGATATCTAAGAAACATGATGTGATTTATCTGTGGTTGATGAAGAAGAGACTTTAATTTTAGAGGAAGATAGTAGATAAAAAATGCTTGCAAAACAAAATGATCTGATTATAACAAGTTGAATAAATTGGCTGAAGATTTTAGTTGAATAAATTGGCTGAAGATTTTAGAAAATGTTTTTTTTCCACAAATGCAATTGTCTGCAGAACAAGCTTTCTGGTTACCACTTTCAAACCCTAAATCTAAACAACTTGACATTATTCAAACACCAGTTGAAATAAAGATTCTTAAAGAACTTCCAAAGATAAGTTTGGTAAAAACAAGTTTTCAAAAGCTAAAAAATCACCTTGCCAGTTTTGACAAGGTGGTGAAAGTGATGTTTCGTTGTGTGGTTGTAATTTATGTTTCAAGTTTTAAATTTATATTTTGCCGACTTAACAAAAAACAACACTTTAACGGGCAGTGTACCTGGTCAGATGGGAGATTTCTTGGTAAGTAGGGTCTTCGATCACTATGAGCAACAAAACAATACTTTCAATTTATTATATTGTGGTTTTGGAAAACTAAAGTTAATTTATTCTTATGTTAAACAATGCTAAACCTATGTTAATCCTAAATCTAACGGATAAGGGGGGTTTTCAGCCTTAGAGACTGACACGGGTTTTGTGTTGACTAAAATCAAATTAAGACACTAAAACACACACAAGCAAATTAATAGAAGATAAAAGAGCGGTCTATCCAAATATAAGAAAACTGCATTAACCATTATTAATCCAATCAGAATGTTGATTTGTTTATTTAGTGCAATGATTACTTATCTTGAGGCGGCATATCATTCTTATACTTAGGAGGTAATTCTACTAAGGACCTAGATACGAAGAAATTCTGTCACAATTAAACGTATCCGATAAAGCATCCTTATTTGCGATTATAATCTTCTTAGGAATTTAAAGCAATGAGTGATCTTGTGAAACCCTAGTCATAGAGACTTTACTACTTATGCTTAAATGGCCAATTCATACACTAGTAGTCCACTAACCAAGTCTTTACCAATTAATTAAGAACGTACTCGTTGATCCAGGGTCACCTGCTGGTCCAACTAAGCTCACAATCTAAGGGCAAAGATAGGTCGTTATTTGTGATCCTATTGGTCTAGATGTATAAATCACTATATGGAGAGCCATCCCGGCATCTAGATTACTTGGTCCGTATCACTAGATCCAGTTGAATGATAGGTCGCATACAAAAGCACGTAAACAAGTATAAACTAATAAACATAAACAAGCATCAAACGGATAAATTAAGCAATCAAGATAAACAAACCGAACATTTAGATCTTCATAATATGGCAATACCCAAACGGTTTTTTTTATTTGCTTCAACATCATAATCAATACAAAAGTAATAATTTAGCCAAGGTAAACTAACCGAGTTAATGAATGATACCAAAAACTGAACGATTACAAGAGTATAGGAGATTACTAGTTGTTTCCTAGAATTAATTACGTTGCAAGACCTCTTCTGCTCTTCTTCTCCTCTAAAAATCGACTTTTATGGTTTAGGTATCGAAAATATGATTTAGCACACTTAAAATTCATTTTTGTGTTTTCTATTTATAAGGTCTGGAAAAAGGTCGATACGGCGTATCGAAAGGCTTCGATACGGCATACTGGGGTTTCTTGGAGTAGGGACCACGCTTGATATCTTCCAGAATATTTTATTTCTGTAGCTTGAATACGGCGTATTGGTCTTCCCTAGATACGGCGTATTGATCTTGTTTCCTTTGTGGTCTTTTGTGAAGTGCAGGCACAGATACGCCGTATCTTCCTTGATGGATACGACGTATTGGTTGTCAGAACAGTAATCTTAATATTTCTTTGTTTAAGCTCCATAATGCGTGCCTTTTTGCTAATCTTCACCAAGTACTCCATAATTACTGCAATTCTCAAATACAAACGATTAAGTAACAATTCTTTGCAATAATTATACAAAATGGGTTATTTACATGGGATAAATGATGCTATAAAAGTGACGTTATTTGATGTCATCAAATATCCCCCACTTGAATCCTACTTGTCCTCAAGCAGCCTTTAGAAGTTTATGAAAATGTATCTCTAAGGATGTTTCTGTTTAGCATTTATTTGATTTATTACAAGTACACAACCAAACACCTCACGAAATAGGAAGATGAAAACACTCAAATCACTCAACTAATCTATGTGGTAACATGTAACTAATTCGCTCAGTTGCTCGGCCGTGACGAGTATTCTATCATACCCTTGGTAAAGATACACATCTCCACCACTAGAGCTAAGGAGTAACAAGTTTATAAAAGTAAAATGGGTTTTTTATAAGGCTTATGGTTGATCATTCTACAATCTTTCACCAAAAGTACCACACCAACAAGGCAGTTAAAGCACACATACATGGCTGTAATGACAGAATAGACATGTGTGTTCGATCACATCCTCATTCGAGTTTAACCAATGGTTAGGAAGAAGAATGATATAGGGTAGGGATCTTTTAACTTTCACTAATAGTAATAAACCAACAAGGCAGCTGAATCATGCATACATGGCCGTAACGACAGAATAGGCATGCATGTTTGATCACATCCTCATTCGCGTAAAACCCATGGTTAATGATTAGGAAAGGGAAATAAAGTATTGTTAAATAAAAACTACAGAACATATATGTTAGGAACACGAAAGTGTCGGTCACTTCCATAGATAAGAGTCGTTAGCTCGTTATGTAATTTTTGGAAACTTACATAGGTAGTTAGACCAAGGCCCATGAATAAGCCCATCAAGCCAAGGCCCATCCACCCCTTGTAAGTATATAAACACCTCTCTATGCCTTGGAGAGGTGGTTGGTTGGTTGTATGTTTCATTTTCACTTAATGCATTTCATGTTCTTTACTTTCTCACACTAGAAAATACATCCTTCCTTCCCACTTTCTCTCTCTAGTTCTTGTTGTCAAAGATTACTCATATTCTACAATTGGTATTAAGAGCCATGAAGTGGTTTTTGTGTTTGTTTTTGGTTTGTTTTTGTTTACTCGTCCGTACGTCCTTCTCTTTATTTTTTTTCTTTGATTTCGAAGCCCTTGTGTACACTAAAAGATCATTTACCTTGGTAAATTTGATCTAGTATCTTTAGGATATAGGTGTACAAACTTTAAATCTAGAAAAATATCATTTTTGGTCATCTTTGTGTTCGAAAACTTTAGAAAGAACAAAATCTTGATTTTAAAATTTTTGGCTTAAAAACCTTAAAGTTCTCATTTTTCTTGTTCCTATAGGTTTAGTAACACTAGTTGTACAACTATTTTTGAAAAACAACCATAAAAAGGTGTCTTTTTGTGTTTTAAAATTTTTGGGTTTTGAAATAGTATAAGTCGAACAACTGAAGTCGAACAACTGAAGTCGAACAACTGAAGTCGAACAACTGAAGTCGAACAACTGAAGTCGAACAACTGAAGTCGAACAACTGAAGTCGAACAACTGAAGTCGAACAACTGAAGTCGAACAACTGAAGTCGAACAACTTATTATAGTTGAAACCGAACAACCCAAGTGTAGTTTAAACCGAACAACCCAAGAGCAGTTTAAACCGAACAACCCAAGAGAAGTTGAAACCGAACAACCCAAGTGCAGTTGAAACCGAACAACCCAAGTGCAGTTTAAACCGAACAACCCAAGAGCAGTTTAAACCGAACAACCCAAGTGTAGTTGGAACCGTACAACTCAACTTAGTTTCAAACGAACAACTCAATTCTTTTTTATAAATTATACGGTTTATTTCTTGGACTTGTAAAATCCCGTTAAACATTAACTTGTTTTTCCCGGTTTTGTCAAGAATTGTAAAATCCCGTGTAGTTTAAAGAATTAAAAAACTAAAAGGACAACTTAATTAAACACAATTTCTTTCTACCACCGTTCGATCAAACAAGTAATCTTTTAACATACAAATTTCTCAATGACGACTTTGGCTGACAAAGCAATTATTTCGGGTGATGACAATCGTCCACCTATGTTGGAAAAGGATATGTAAAAATCTGACTGCTAACATACTTAGGTGAAACTACAAAATGCAAATATAGCTAGGAAGCTTAAAGAGGAATTTAGGAAGTGGCGCAGTAGATTCAAGTTTCGGTTTCTCAGTAGAACGTTGGTGGTTTGATTATTCTTATTTCTTTATATGCGGGCTGAGTACGAGAGTGTGTCTAACGGCGTTTAGTGTATAAAGTTGATTATAACGCATATACCTCTAATTGTAATATGCAGGAACACACATAGCAACATGGCAACAACAAGGAAGATGAGAGATCCAACGGGGATTTGGAAACCAATGATAGTTCTTTGCATGGTTTCAGGTTGCAAGACAGACACTAAGTCTATTAGTAAGGTGAGTTGATCTTAGAAGCTCTTTCCTGAAAGAAGCCAGTAGATGTTGACGTGGATTTGGTTGCTACTGGAAGGAGTTACAGATGCACAGATTTAGGTGGACATGATGTTTCTTCATTGGTACATACTTTGTTCTCTTTAATACTGCTACTGATCACAAAGATACCAATGCATTAAGTGCAAATTTATTTAATGTTCTTTGTATGAGGTTTATTTGTAACTTAAAACAGCATACACATTTCATTGCATCAAACACGAGTTCAAGAAGATAGCAAGCTTCAGAAAATGCAAAGACCTAAATTCTAAAAAACATAAGCGCAACTTTAACAAAAATACAGATAATTCACAAATCAATTAAGGAGGTAACGTCAGGATCTTTGTCATGATGCTTCTTAGGTGCTGATACGTTTTTTTAGAAGACGACCAATAATTTTAGAATGGTTGTTATTTTGACAAAATGAAGTGAACAGATAATCAGCTGTAAAATGAAGTGAACAGATAAACGAAAAGTTTTTGATGCAACCATGACTGTTTGTCTTGGTGGCAAGTGTTGGTGGGTGGTGGCTCTACGGTGTGTACTAGTGGTCAGTCACCGGTTTGTCATGGTGGTTATGGGTAAGGTGTTTTAGTGTTGGGAGGAAAATGTTTGGGAGGGAAAAGTAATAGTCATGGTAAAATGTTTAGGCTCGATCTTTGATGCAACCGGTGCTTCAATGTTCAACAAGTCATCTTTACTTTGGGGTTATGTGATCTCCCCATGGGTGGTAAGCGTTTCACTAGAATGGACAGCATCGGTTCCAAACTTAGAAGATTTGCAGATATCCTTCGTATCTGAACACTTCGTTGATTATGACTCATATCTATGTCACCGCCCTACGAGGAGAATTCTCGGACCACCACCCTTACTTCTATAAACTTCATCACGGATTATGTGGCTAACCTTTTAAATTTGTATAACTCTTGGATTTCCACACTTCGACTTTCGCCCCCTTGTGCTACGATGTTGGGTATTTTTTAATTGGGGGGTGGTCCATTCTTCTGTCACCATCGCTGTTTGTTTTCAAGTCAAAACTCCAGCACCTCAAATCTTCCATCAATAAATGGCGATCAGATATTCAGGGTGTGGAGTCTGCTGCAACAGCTAAGTTACGCGGAAAACTTGACGCCCTTGATAACAAAGCTGAAGTGGGTCCTCTTACACCCACTGATGCTACTGCCCGGGCCATTGGTATTGGTCCTAGATCTTGTGAACTCTTAACCAATCCTTGGCTAAAGGTGTTTGGTTGATTGTTTGCTTATATTATATATATACTATCAAACGAATCACCTAGCTTCTAAATCAAGTTTCATTCTTTCGCTTAAACCTAGCATGTAAACCCTCCTAATTAAACTACTAGCAGGTTTAATACTTTTGAAAATAATATTTTCTTCCCCGACTCTTAAAGTAATATTTCTTTTGTAAACATCAATCTTAGACCGGGCGGTAGACAAAAATGGTCTTCCAAAGATCAAGGGCACTTTGATATCCTCGGGCATATCAAGAATTATAAAGTCTATGAGGAAGGTAAATTTACCAATTTCTACTAGTACGCTTTCAGCTATTCCTTTTGGATATTTCACAGTCCTATCTGCCAATTCAATTGTCAACCTAGTGTGAGGTAATTCACCTAATCCTAAGTTAAGGTAGGTTAAGAGAGGCATTACATTAACGCTAGCTCCTATGTCAACAAGGGCATTGTCAAAGCAAACATTATTAATAAAGTAAGGTAAAGTGAAATTTCTTGGGTCTTTTTTCCTTTCGGTGTATGGTGTGATTGATATGTGAAGCTCCATAAGCTTTCGTGAATTTTGGTCCATAGATCCCCTCGTCTTCTTCTTCACAGTAATGATTATCTAAACGACTTGGAAAAGGAAGCGTCGTTTGTCTTGACTTGTACACCAGCTTATTGTTCTGTCTAGTAGATACGGCATATTGGGGAGATCTAATACGACGTATTGGGTGTGAATCAGCTTCAATAGTGGTAGAAATTAACTTGACTTGATCTCTTAGGTTTGTTTCAGTTGATCTTTGTAGGCTTCCAAATCCTCTTTCCTATAATACCTTGCTCATTTTCCCAATTTGTATCTCTAAATTTTTGATCAATGCTCCTTGGTTCCTTATGGCAGCATCTGTCATAGCTCGGATTTCTTTGATCAAATTGGAATTTTCTTCATGTCTGTTTGCTGATTCACTCATGAATTTGCTCAGGGTATCTTCCATAGATTTCCTTCGTTCTTGGTACGAAGGATTTGCGTTGTTCCTTTGATAGTAACCCAGAGTTGTTGCTCTATATCCTCCTCTTTGAAAAGGTGCACCAAATTGCGTGTAGTAAGCTTCTTCGAGAGTTTTTTCTTTTTCTTTTAGTAGGCAATCTTTGGTGTAATGGGGTCCTTTGCATTGTTCACATCCTACTTGAGCAGCATAAACTTTTTCATTCACCTTCTTGGTCTCTCTTTCTAGATTTTTCAATTGTGCTTGTATAGCAGCCAGTCCGTCAGAAGTCTCAGTACTTCTTCCTCTAGATGTTCCATTATGCCATTTTTGAGAGTATTCTGCCATTTCTTGGATGGCTACTTTAGCATCAACAGCATTCTTCGATGGTATGACACCTCTTGAGTTAAGAATTTGTCGTGTTGGAATATCCAACCCATTGTAGAACAAAATTACCTCTTGCATCTCAGTCAAATAGTACTGAGGACACTTCATCAAGAGTTCTTTAAAGCGCTCCAATGCTTGATAAAGGGTTTCATCCGGCTCTTGCTAAAAGTTGTTGATTTCCTCTATTTTCTTCGCAGTTCGACCAGGTGGGCAATATTTGTTCAAAAACTTAGTTTTAAGATCTTCCAAAGTTTTGATTAAACTAGTTGGTTCGTCTCTTAGCCAACGACTTGCGGCTCCAGTTAAGGATATAGGGAAGACTCAGAGCATTAGTTGATCCACAGTGATGTTAGGAACATGGAATAAGTCAACGATTTCGAGAACTTTCTTAATGTGTTCATTTACGTCCTCATTATCCGAACCGCTAAACGTGTTTTCTCGAAGCTCCTTAAGAAATTGGCCTTTCAGTTCAAAACTATCATTTTCCTCAATCTTAGGCCTAGCAACTCCTGAGCCATAGTCCGTTCGGGTCTTTCTTATGTATTGCTCCATGGTTTTCGCCATTGCTTCCGCTTCTTCTTCCTCTTAGTATTCTTGGTCAGAAAGTAGATTGAAATTAGGCGATCTTAATTCGTCAAGACTTAGAGTCTTAAAGTGTCTCCTTGATGATCGAAATTCTCATTTAGTTATTTATAAGGTGTAAATAGTTTGTTCATAGAACTCCTTGTCATGTACTACCTGAAACAAGGGATAAACAATCAGTAGTATTTGCTCTGAAGAAAGATAGAAAAAATTTAGCATGAAAAATCAAATAGGAAAACCAAGATTTCAGCTTTTGTTCCAGATAATCGATACGCCGTATCCAATGGAAGTGGATACACCATATTAATCAGTTTGAGTGAATACGATGTATTGGACAGAGAACTGGATACGTCGTATCCAATGGAAGTGGATACGCCGTATTCAGCTATCGACCAGAACATTGTATTA
Source organism: Tanacetum coccineum (assembly GCA_026074375.1). Taxonomy (NCBI): domain Eukaryota; kingdom Viridiplantae; phylum Streptophyta; class Magnoliopsida; order Asterales; family Asteraceae; genus Tanacetum; species Tanacetum coccineum. Next base: position 27,009 of record BQNB010055849.1, read on the forward strand.
AGAAAAACAATTAAATACGCAAACAATTAAACACATATATATACAAGCAAACAATTAAAGATAAATATACAAATATTACAGAATATACAAGAATATAAACTAATCTAAATTATATTAATCCTAAGGGTTAGATCTAATCTAATGTTGAAAACCAAAATATCACATAAAATCAAGATTAATTTTCACTCCCCGGAAACGACGCCAAAAACTTGATGTGTCGTTGTGTGGTGTATATTTTATTGATTCAAGTTTTAAATTTATATTTTTTTCGACTAAACCAAAAACAACACTTTAACGGGCAGTTTACCTGATCGGTAGTAGTTTCGTAGTAAGTAGGGTGTCGAACACTTGAAGCGTGGTTAAATCTATCAATTTAATTAATATCTTGGTTATCTAATCTATGTTAATTCTACTCTATTCTAAACCTATGTCAGTCCTAGTTCTTAATTCTAATGGGAAAAATGGATTTTTAGCTTGAGAGACTGGCACGGTTTGGTTGGTGAGTACAATCAATTCAAGGCACTTTTACCCATGCTAGCTAGTTAACAAAAGATAAAAGAGCAATCGAGCCAAATATAAGAAAACTGTATTAACCATTATTAATCCGATTAGAAAGTTGGTTTGTTTATTAAGTGCAATGATTTCTTCTCTCGAGGTGGCATATCATTCTTAAGACTTAGGCGTTACATCATCCTAAGACCTAGACACATTAATTCTATCACAATTAAAGCATCCGCATAAAGCATCCTTATTTGCTGATTATAATCTATCTTAGGGATTAAAGCAATAGTGATCTTGTTAAACCCTATCTCATAGAGACATTACCCACTTACCGCTTAATGGCAATTTATACACTAGTAGTCCACTTGTCCAACTATCCAATGGAATCAGAACGTTACTTGTTGAATTATCTAGGTCACCTGCTAGTCAACACGATCAATAAACCATTGGCAATATCTAATTAACTAGTTAAGCCCAAAGCGTATCCTAGACACAGACTTAAAAGGACAATATTTATGTAACTATAACTCTAGATGTATAAATCACTATATGGAGAGCTATCCTGGACTCTAGATCTGCTTGGTCTGCTTCACTAGATCCAGTTGAATGATAGGTCGCATACAAAAGCGCGTAAACAAGTATAAATTGATAAACATAAACAAGCACTCAACGATAAATCAAGAAATCCAAATTCAGATCTTCATAATAATTGCTATTACACAAAGGTTATTAGGCCTATCAAAAGGGCATAATAAATACATATGAGTAATTATTTAGCCATGGTAACTAACGAGTTATCGTCATGATACCAAAAACTGAAAGATTTACTTAAGTTACTACGATTACACGTTGTCTCCTATTGAATTGATAACATTGCTCGACCTCTTCTGCTCTTTTTCTACTCTGAAAATTGACTTTTATGGTTTAGGTATCGAGAATATGATTTAGCACACTTAAAACTCGTTTTTGATTTTTGTATTTATAGGGTCTAGAAGTCGGTTCGATACGGCGTATCCAAGGAATTGGATACGGCGTATTGGGGTTTTCTTGGAGTAGGGACCACACTTGATATCTTCCAGAATATTATATTCATTCCATATCTTGAATACGACGTATTGACCTTTATCCTCTGTGGTCTTTGGTGAGTGCAGGAACGGATACGCCGTATCTTCCTTGATGGATACGGCGTATTGGTCTTCAGAATAGTAATCTTCAAAATATCTTCATTTAAGCTCGAGAATGCGTGGCTTTTGCTATCTTTTACCAATTACTCCATAATTACTGCAATTCTCAAATATAAACGATTAAATAACAATTCTTTGCAATAACTATACAAAATGGGTTAATAACATAGGATAAATGATGCTATAAAATAGACGTTATTTGATGTCATCAGTATTGTTGTTGAAATTGAAGTATAACTGACAAAATGGGTAGGTTGGGTTAATTTGTCCTGTCAACACTTTCTTTTCATTTCTTAATTTATACATAGATAACTTTTATATTATTATACTTATCAAAATAATGGTCTGTTTATATGAAGTTGATAGTGTCTTACAATATTGTTTAGGTACCAAGACAAGTACCGTGTGCTACTACTTCTCAAAGATGTATACGTACCAATGATATTGAGAATGTTGGCAGAACATCCAGACACCATACATTCTTCAAAATGCTCGTAAATTTTATCTTTGGTGATTACTTCAAGAAAGAAGCAATAAAGTGGGCCTGGGAACTCTCAACTAAAGAGTAAGAATTATTTATTTAATTTTTATTTCTATCACTCCTTTTTGGACCATTAAGTCACATGCTTTAATAATAGAAATCGTTTTTGTTTACTTGTGTGATCCTCTTTCAGATATGGGTTAACTGCTGAAAACTTATGGATTAGTGTCTATGAGGATGACGAAGAAACATACGCAATATGGCATGATGAGGTGAGCCGTCATCCTCTTTTTTAGTAATTTACTTTCGAGCCCTCAAGTATGTATATAATATAACTTTTGATCCCCTCAAGTATGTGATTAATTACTTTTGGTCCCTAAACAGTAACAGATGGGGGTCTGAAAGTGAAAGTAAACCGTCTAGAGAGACAGCTTTCGTTATTTTCACCAAACCACATAGACGATTTTGTTAGTTTATGCTAAACCAGTGAATATATTTTCTTCAGTTTTTCTAGCATGCATATATACACATGCATAAACTACAGAATACTATTGCAGAGCGTTATGAGTATATAATACCCTTAAAACTTGTAAAATAAACTAAAGGTTTGTTATTGCTTTCATTGGACAGAGGAGTGTATTTTTTGTATCTTATATTTCATATATATGTTACTACTATTGACACTCTTTGCTTCAGATAGGTGTTCCTGCGAATCGTATAAAGAAGATAGGTGAAGAACACAACTTTTGGACAAGTGGCCCCACAGGTCCCTATGGTCCATGCTCAGAGATATACTATGATTTCCATCCTGATCGGGACATTCAAATGTTGTATGTTTTAAATCCCATGTGCACCTATCTGTTATGTTGACCTTTTCAGTTCTCAAAATTTTTCTTATTTTTGTTTTTTAATCTTTATACATAGGATCTAAATGATGATACGAGGTTTATAGAGTTCTACAATCTTGTGTTTATGCAATTCAACAAAAGAGAAGACGGTTCTTTAGAACCCTTGAAATAGAAGAATATCGATACGGGTATGGGGTTGGAACATATATATGGCCCACATCTTACAAAAGCTACTAATAAAAGTTTCTTTTAAGGTTCTCGAATAAGTAGAATTATGAGAACTTTAACTTGTGTTTGGTTTTATACTAGTTCCTGATAATTACGAAACTGATTTGATATTCCCAATCATAGAAAAGGTGTCAGAATTGGCAAACGTCTCGTATGCCCTTGTAGATGACTTCAAAAACAAAACTAAAAGTATGTTCTTGTTAGACTGTAGTTTGTACAAGCCTTTGGGCTTTTCATATTTATTGATAGGCTTAGCCTACTTGTGATTTAGGTTCTATAATGATCCTCAAAGGATTATAAATTGTAATGATGAGTTAATGATAATCAGGCAAATTACAAAACTAATATGGTAATCAAAGCCATTTTATTCTCTCCATAATCTTATCCTACTTCATCTCTAAACCACGTATCAAAATACCTCCTCTCGGTTTCACATCCTTCACAAATCCTAATTCTTTTCTTCTATTTTCTTTCTTGGAATCACAAAAATAAGAAAAAAAAGTTAGTGAAAAAGTCCCTTGATCGGTTAAACCTATAGCGTAATATTTTTTGAGATTCGCTGCTGCTTGCATCAAAGGATTCTTGGTTACTTAATTGTGATTGGACTAAAATAAATATAAGGGATATTTATTGGTAATCAGTTGCATTTGTTGACTTACTTTTGGGATTCGTGCATAGTAGCCATTTTGTGACGTAAGTACTTATCATTCTATTGTTTAAAGTATTCATATCAAAGGTTCATCATATCTACTGGTATCTTATATTTCATTAGAAGAGGCAAAAAAAACTCAACACAAACCAATTGGGCCACATCAACTATTCCTTCTCATAGATTAGCCCAACAAGCCCATTCAGTTCAGCATAGGTCAACTGTTAGCCCGACTGGTATTTTAGGCCTGACTCCATCTACGGTCCCGACTCAAGAGACCCTACTACCTAATGCTTTAATGACATTTTACAATCCAACATGGAATATGGATACGGGTGCGTCTTCTCATTTAAACTCAAATTTAAGTAATTTAAGTACTGTTTATAACAATTGTTTATATCCATCTATTTATGTGGGTGACGGGAAAACCATTCCCGTCACCAACACTGGCCATAGCATCCTGCCCACCCTTAGTCGTCCTTTGTATCTTCATAATGTTCTTGTCACTCCTAATATAATCAAAAATCTTATTTTTGTGCGTCAGTTTACTAGGGATAATAAGTGTACTATTGAGTTTGATGATTTTGGTTTCTCAATAAAGGATTTTTTGACTCGTCATATCCTCTTCGGATGTGACAGTTCATGAGACCTCTACCCAGTTACCAAACCATCTCATGTTCCTAGTGCTTTGCTTTCTGTCACTCCTGCTACATGGCACCAACGTCTCGGACACCCCGGTGCGGAAGTGCTACGGTCTCTTATTTCTCGTAATTTCATTTCGTTTAATAAAGAGAAGTCTTCACATATTTGTCATGCTTGCCAACTTGGCAAACATGTGAAGCTTACGTTGGTCAGTTCGGATACTCGTGTTTCTTCTTCTTTTGACATTATTCATTCTGATATTTGGACTTCTCCTATTGTTAGTGTTTGTGGTTTTAAATATTATGTGTTGTTTCTTAACCACATTTCTCATTATTTATGGATTTACCCATTACATCATAAATCTGATGTGTTCCAAAAGTTTATTCATTTTTGATCTTATGTCAAAAACCAATTTAAGTGTGCAATTAAAGCTTTCCAATGTGACAATGGTGGTGAGTTTGATAAAACCAACCTTCTTCACCTTTTTGAGAAAAATAGAATTCAATTTCGTTTTTCTTGTCCCCGAACCTCTCAATAAAACAGGAAATTAGAGCGGATGATTAGAACTATTAACAATGTTATCCGTACGCTACTTTTCCAAGCCCACTTTCCGCCTACATTTTGGGTCGAGGCACTTCATATGGCCGCCTACCTTATTAACTTACTTCCCTTAACCGAAATCAATAATGACATACCATGCACAAAATTATTTCACAACGAACCCGATTATTCTCGTCTTCGCAAATTTGGATGCTTATGTTTCCACGCCTTGATTCACCTCACAAATTAGCCCCTCGAGCCACACCTTTCATTTTTTGGGATATCCCGCCTACCATCACGGATACCAATGCCTTGACCTTTCCACCAACAAAATCATACTTTCCCGATATGTCACGATTCACGAAAACCAATTCCCTTATAGCTCTACTTCTAATTTCACCTCCCCCCTTCTTATGACTTTCTCAACTCGTCACCTCTTACCCGCATTCTAATCCATAACACCTATTCTCCCACAAAGCCGACCCAACCTACTCCACCATCACATGTAGCCCAAACAAATCCAAACCACCACCAACTGTTACCCACAAACTATGACCCAACTCCAACACCTATAACCCAACACCAACAAACAGTCACAACAACCCATTCTCAAACACCTATCAGGCCACCTCATGCGGCTCATTCCCCTACACTTACCGACCCTCCTACACTTACCCGATGGTCACATGTGCTCAAGTTGGTATTGTTAAACCTAATCCTCGTTTTAATTTACATATATCTCATATATCTCTTCTTCCTAAGTCTCCTTCTATTGCTTTGTCTGATCCTAATTGGTGTGTTGCTATGTATGATGAATATAATGCTTTAGTTAAAAACAATACTTGGATGCTTATTCCGAAACTACCTAATGCTAATGTAGTTCGGTCTATGTTGTTGTTTCGACATAAGTATCATGCAGATGGACCTTTGAGTAGGTACAAGGCCTGACTTGTTGAGAATGGGCGTACTCAGCAGGTTGGTATTGATTGTGATGACATTTTTAGTTCGGTTTTGTGGATTCTCATTTTTCGCATCATGTTTGTTAGTTACAGCGTTCCTTATATGGTTTGAAGCAGGCATTTCGTGCTTGGTTTCAACGGTTTGCTAGTTATACTTTACGTATTGGCTTCTTTTCTAGTAGATGTGATTCTTCGTTGTTTATTTATCAACATGGTCCCGAGGTTGCATATTTATTGATTTATGTTGATGATATTGTATTGACGACATCTTCTACGGATTTACTTTGACGTATTAGCTCCTCTCTTCATAAAGAGTTTGATATGACTGATTTGGGGGCGCTTAATTACTTCTTGGGGAATTCTGTCACACGAGACTCTACAAGCATGTTTCTGTCTCAAAAAAAATATGCTTTGGAGCTTTTAAAAAGGGCTCATATGGCTAATTGTAATCCAACCCGGACGCCGGTGACACAGAATCCAAACTTGGATATGACAGGGATCCTATTTCTGACCCCACTCTCTATCGTAGTCTTGCAGGTGGTTTGCAGTACCTTACATTTACTCATCCAGATATCTCTTATGCAGTGCAACAGGTTTGCCTTCATATGCATGATCCTCGAGAGCCTCATATGGCAGCTCTTAAGAGAGTTCTCTGATATGTTTGTGGCACATTAGACTTTGGGCTTCAACTTTATGCATCCATTACAGGCTCTCTTGTTGCATATACCAATGCTGATTGGGCGGGTTGCCCTACTACCAGGCGGTCTACATCTGGTTATTGTGTTTTCTTGGGAGATAATCTACTCTTATGGTTAGCCAAACGACAACATACTCTCTCTAGATCGAGTGTTGAAGCTGGTATGTGGTGTTGCTAATGTTGTTGCGAAAACTGCTAGGCTTTCGTAATCTTCTCAGAGATGCTTCATACGCCAATTATTATCTGCCACCCTTTGTCTATTGCGACATGTTAGCATATATATATGACTGCTAATCCTGATCAGCACCAGAGGACCAAACCATTTGAGATTGTATACACTTTGTTTATGGATATGGTTGCTCCGTGGTCAAATTCTTGGTCTTATGTACCATCTCATTTACCAGTTTGCTGCCTTTTCACCATGGACTACCGTTGGCTTTTTTGAGGAATTTCGTACTCAGTTAGTTGATTGTTCGGCCATCTTCCGCTGAACTGGTGGGAGTGTTAGATCTGTAGTTTGTAAAGCCTTGGGCTTTTCATACTTTATTGATAGGCTTAGCCCATTGTGATTTAGGTTCTAGAATGATCCTCAAAGGATTATAAATTATAATGATGAGTTAATGATAACCAGGCAAAGTACAAAACTAATAGTTCTTTAATAAATTTCTTTCCCGTAGTAACTTTAAATACTATATCTCTAATGGTTCAAACGGGTCGAAAACTGCCCCAACGTGTATTTTTAAGGTATACGACCTCTTAAATTGCTTTATTCTGGAGATTACATTGTTTTTGTAATAGTGTAATTTTTTATTAATGAGATATAGTGAGATAACGTAGAAATAGTAATAATTGCTCCTAATCAATCTTTACACTATATAATAGAGGAGAACATGACACATTATTATCACATCATCGCCTAGTCAATGATGACTCACATGACATGCAAATTTTAAAAACATTAATACATAAATTTAAACATTAATCATTATCTAACATAAATTTTAACAATAATCATTATCCAATGACAATTTTTCAAAACATTAATATAACAACCCACAATTTTCATAAATGTAAATATCCATCTATTAAGTTAGATGATGTACAATCTATCAGTTATATATGAACTCTCACCGTTTTCGGGATATTTTTCGCGTTTATTACATTACATTACTTTGCCAATACTCAATATGCAATATATTACCTGCATACTCAAGTTAACGGATCAGAACAACCTATGTATGGCAATCCTATCTTCATATATGTCAAGCAAACATCATAACATATCAAGTCAATGTTATAATATCATTATTATAAGGTATATCACTTCTAAAAGGTACCATTTGCAACATCATATCAAAACGGGCTTTAAACCATTATCGGATCCCCTAACCTCATGAAAAGGGTTAACCCCTAAAGTGAATGCACAAGCTACTAAAGTATATGTTCCAGGTAATGATGATATCTCATTTATAGTTATAAATCTTGTCAAGTCAACAGTACAAATCTCTAAAAGCTCAATGTACAAGTCATTAAGCATGATCTCTAAAATAGCCGTTCTACCTCCGTTTTCATTCTAATTTCTTCACCACCACTTAAGCAAGATAATATACTCATATTACAATGTATAAACCCTAAATATTCTATTCATAAGCTTTCATACTTCTTTTTACACTCATAACCCTAATACGAAATCCTAAACCCTAAAACCGAACTGGTTTCTAAACTTGTGACTGTTTTGGCTTTTTCCATTGTAAAACCCAAACCAACACTTAATTAAGTTGTAATAACTTATTTTACAATCATATCAATCCTATTCAATCATTATTTCATCATTATTTCATCATTTTACTTCACTTGTACGTAAAACATATCCTAGAAACCCTAAATGTACCTAACTGGTTCATTTAACCCGTTTACTTGTTTTAAACCATTCTAATCCCAAATAACTAACCAAGGGCCATTATAAACTCATAAAATGAGTTTACAAATCATTGATTCTTATCATTAACTTGGCAATGTTACAGAATCAAAGCTAGAAAACCTTAACGAATCCCAGAAAACCCTAATTATGCTCTAATTGTAACTTTGACCGTTTTCTCAATTTCAAAACCTTTATACCTTAAACCAATGACAAACTTTCATTATTTACTTATATAAGCCTTAGATTTTATATTCCATCCTTCTTAATCAGAGGATGCAAAATATAAGCAAGAAAGTCAAGAAAACCTAATGAGCCTAGTTGACCGTACTCCCATTTCTTCATTCTATCGTTTAACCCAAACGAATTGCTAATCTTTGCTAATTACTTTAATCCCAGACCTTAACAACCTATTTCATCATTCCTTAATCATTTATAACACAATGTACTTTGTTAAAACATTTGAAGAACCCGTCGAACCCAAAATAGACCCGGTTTACTTCTATGACCATTTTGACCCCTCTAAATTGCTACCAAGTCCAAATAACCAATGTGAACCTCTTCTAGAATCATAGTAGCAGCTTATGCACCTACTTTGACTTATCCTTGGTCAAAAATCAAAAGCACATGGCCTTCTTTTGCTCCATTTCAGCCGCGGGGCAAACAAGCAAAACCCCCAACACCTCATCAAAGCTATTTTATAGACCTCCACCATTGATTTCCTAGCTTCTACACATCATACCCTAGACCCTCTATGTGTCAAGACCAGATCCTAAGCCTTGCTTACTCCTTGCTACTTCAAATGGGTATAAATAGAGGCATAGTATGTTCATTCTTCTTCATCCCCCACTTCCTCCTCTATAACCCTTCATAGTAGCAACTCCTTGCTCAATATGAATTCTAATAGATCTTAAGAAGTCTCAAGTACAGAAAGGAAGCAAAAGAAAGCAAGAAACGAAGCCCGAGAGTCGTTACTCTAGCCGTACGAAGCCGAAAGTCCCGATTCTGACCCGTTTCCAAGCTATAAGCTCAAACCAGGTTCTCTAAGCTTATATTCTGCTCATGTAACGTCATAATGTTCATATGTTCTTGCTAAAATCATAATATAAAGCTTTGAACTCAAAAACCTAAGTGTTATGGCTTTTTGATCCAAAACCGTACACCCGAAACCCTAATTTCATGTTTTTTCTTAAACTATGGGTTAAACTTGTAAACTTTTGTTATAACCTATCCTAATAAGCTATTATAATATTAAAATAAGTGCTTTGATAAGTCATAAGAGAATTTGACCTTAAAACCCGCGCGTTTTCATTTTGAAACCCTAATTTGACCCGTTTTACCTTTTAACTTAACAAATCGTTAAATTAAACTTATGTTGTGTTAAACCTTCATATTTTAGTTTATTATAACTTATAAATATCTATTGAAATGTTAAATTAAGCTTGCATGGCAATTTGGACATGTTTTGTAATTATAATCCATGCAAGGGGTATATATCGTAAATTTCAGAAACTTATAACTAAAAGGACTAAAAGTGTCATTTTATCAAAGTTATAACTATAGGGGTCTATTATGTCACTTTTTAAAGTACAAGGTTTACTTGGTATATCAATAAAAGTTGAGGGACCAAAGTCGTAAAAATGCAAACCCCAGGGGTCTACTTGCAGTTTTCCAAACCCCAGGGTCTAAAATGTAACATTTTGAAAAAGTGTAAAATCATATTCAAAACATTACCAGACATAACTTTAATTAACGCTCCTCGTGCTTAACATTTCCAAATATTGAAAATAAAATGCTTAAAATGCTTATGTTCAAATCTATTATATCATCATATCGATGTGCTTTCAAAATCATTTTTTGTCGCCGGATCCATATGATACCCACAATACTAGGAGCTTCATATTAAGAAGTTTCATCTTGGTATTACGTTCTGTCTGAGTTATTGGGTTTACGATTTAAAGTGCCCTAGCTCCACAAACGTTTACTAAAAAATGACTTCTGATTATGATGCTGGAACGGAGTTATGATAATTTTTATATCAAACCAACATCGATATCCCATAAAACTATTATTATCAATCAAACTAAGATATGCCACATTATGTTACCAGGTTGTCTGTGATTGCCGTATTGAAGCCGTTACTATCATTCCCTATACATTAGCTATCAATTTCCCTATAACTGTTCAGGTGAGTTCATAGCCTCGCATTTCAATCTTTTTATAAACCCGCGAGGGAGATACATGCTATAAACATGAATGCAATTATTTCTACATGCTATTTCAATTTACTATTGCCTAAGTAACTGCTTTGCCTTTAAGTCCCCATAATATGAACAGTAGTACTCTCCGTGTAAGCAGCGAGCGAAATGATGTGAATAGATCTATTTGGGCTGGGACTACCCGTTGTGTACCCAGGTACGTGTACCAATTGCACATCATTAGAAATCATGCGGGTATTTTGGCAAAGGTGCCCGCAGGGGCAATATTATCATTATAACCTAAGGCATCGGATTCTGAGCTAATGGCAATAATAAATATGTTTTCAAAACTGGGTGTATATCAACGTAACCCAAATATCGCATTTGCATTCAAATTATATTACTTAAACCTATGGATTTCACTCAACCTTTGTGTTGACTTTTTATGCCATGTTTTCTCTCAGGTATATAAATGGCAAGGAAGACGAGGACACAAAGATGGGATAGAAACCGTTATCATTAAATTGTTGTATTTTATTTTCTGGAAACCTCTCTTTTGTAAAAACTCTTAAGAAATAAGGAATGATAACTTATTTTCATAAACGACTCTTTTTGATTCGTTTTCTATGATTATGACTGTTGTACCCTTGAAGTAATACCCCAGATTAGCTTCCGCTGCTATATGTAAAAATGGGGGTGCTTACACTATAAGTTAAACATTAAAACATATCCAACAAATTTGAACATTAATCATCATCCAATGGCAATTTTTCAAACATAAATTTAAACATTAAAACATATCCAACGAAATTTCATAAGATGTCCTTTTTAAAACATAAATTTAAACATTAAAGCAAATCCAATAGAAATATTTGACTTTTTTCAAATACTAAAAGATATCCAATGGGAAGAAGATATCCAAGTGAAGCTTAAACCATATATCCAATGAAACTTTAAAAGACTAATAGAGATAACGTATTACGTAAAATAAAAGTACGTACAGAATATTACGAAAGTAGCCCGCCCGTTGGGCGGGTTAGAGGACTAGTGATAAATAGACAGGAAACAAACACTATA